>SNQJ01S0016942.1:180038-192770 GCA_010110895.2 Picea sitchensis
GGTGAATTAATAGACATAAAGAAAACTAAGGAAAGTGGGTTTCCTAAGTGAGATTTAGGGATTGAATCTCACCCATTGATTAGACTTGGCTAGATTGGATCTAGGCCATTGATCTTTTAGGATTTGGCCAAAGGAGGCTAAAGGAGGATATAGTGCATTTATGAGACTCATTCTTCACTTGAGAGGAGAGGAGAGGAGAAGAGAAGGAGCACTTGAGCGCATTTCTTGAGGAGAGGAGGGCGCACATGCTTGAGGGTTTGAGGAGGAAGCCATAGCTTGGGTTAAGCTTGCATGGAGAGGTCTTCCATGGAGGATTGGCCATTACCTTTGTGAGGGCGCATACTAGAAGAGGAAGGGCGCATATGCTAGAGGAGGCACGCATCTTGTGGAGAGGGTGCACATCTAGGAGAGGAGGGCTCTTCCATCTTGTGGTATAGGCTCATTCTTATTGGAGAGGCTCACTCTAGAGAGTAGAGGGAGAATACTTTAGTGAGGGTGCATACATCTTGTTGGAGGCGTATTCCATGGAGAAGGGGCACATTTGCTAGGAGGAGAGGCGCATTCTTGAGAGGAGGAAACTCTCCTCTAGCTTGTGGGAGGTTCCGATTCCATAGAGAGACCTACTTCATATGCTTAGGCGCACTCTAGAGCTTAGAGGGCGCAAGGGTAAAGGAGGGCGCACCATTTGGAGTTTTGCATGAGGGGGTGCACTTGAGGAGAGGGGTGCACCATCATCTTGTGGGAGGCTATCTTGAGAGGAGAGAGCTACTACAAAGGGAAAAACAAAGGCAAGGCAAGACCAAAGGTCAAGCAAGAGCAAAGTCAAAGCAAAGGCATCAGGAAAAAGACAAAGGCAAGCAAAGGAAGAAAGACACACCAAGGCAAGGGGCACCTTACTTCACAAGGCTTGTGGGGAGGTCTTCAAGGAACTCCAAGGCATTCGAGAGTGGTTGCTATTGTAACAGGTTCACTTGTATATGTTTCCTTTGTTGTAAATTTTGCTTTGAGGCATTCTATATATATCTGCTCCAAACTGGTTTTCCCCATGGGGGGGGTTTTCCAAGGTCATGTTGACCAAAAACATATGTGTCAATTTAATGCATGCTTAGAAGTGTAGATCAGCATTTTAAAGTTAAAAGATCTAGAGATAGTGTTATTTGTTTTGATGTATATTGTGTTGCCGTCCTAATACACACTTGCTAACGTGAGCTAAGTCCAACTCACATAGTGTGTCCTCGGAGACACAATGTCTAGGTTCTTAGTCCACACTGTCACCTTGACTAGAACCTCTTCCTTCTAGGCTTACTCCTAGGGAAGCCAAGGGGGGGTAGTCCCTAGTTACTAGATTAATTTTAGTTTGAATGTTCTAGGAGTTAGTTTTAATTTGTTATAGGATAAAGGGGAAAACTAGCCTAAGATGCTAAGGCACCAATGCAAGTGCAAGTCTATTCTAAATGTAAGTCAGCCCTTTCCCTAAGTCAACTAAGACTAGTGCCTAAGGTTGGGTAGATATGTTTCCGAGTTGTAAATTTGCTTTGAGGCATTCTCTATACACCGCCCAAACTGGTTTTCCATGGGGGTTTTCCAAGGTCATGTTGACCAAAAAACATAAAGTCAATTTAATGCATGCTTAGAAGTGTAGATCAAGATTTTAAAGTTAAAAGATCTAGATGTATTTGTTTTGATGTATATCAGGTTGTCAGTCTCTATCACACACTTGCTAACGAGCTAAGTCCAATCCCTACTTATGTCTCTCTGAGACACAATGTTCTAGGTTCTTAGTCCACACTGCCACCTTGACTAGAACCTCTTCCTCTAGGTCACTCCTAGGGAGCCAAGGGGGTAGTCCCTAGCGTTACTAGATTAATTTAGTTTGAATGTTCTAGGAGTTATTTTAATTTGTTAAAGGCTAAAAGGGGAAAACCCAGTCAAGATGCTAAGGCACCAATGCAAGTGCAAGTCTATTCTAAATGTAGTCACTCTTTCCCTAAGTCAACTAAGACTAGTGCCTAAGGTTGCATGGTCAACTAAGTTTGAGGGTGGTTTATTACAAAAGTATTACAAGTAAATCAAGTTAAACTACCCACAAAACCTGCTAAGGTTATAATTACTTACAAAAGAATACTAAGTGTTAAAAATGATTACAACTATCACAAAGATACACAAGATACAAAAGATACAAAGAAGTGTAAGTGATACAAATACTGCCACGCCCTAATAGCACTTACCTATTGACCTTCATCAAGTAACCATAAAAGCCCTTAAGAATCAAAGAAAGTGATGCTTCCCTCATGGATACTCTCAACCCTTTCTTCATTCACACCACAACAAGCAAATTAACAAGATATTCAAAGTTTAACTTAAGTTACCTACATAGACATAACACATAAAACCATAAAGTTGCAATAAAGATAGATTAAACCATGATTATCACCAATGTTCCTATCAATACATCTAAATCCCCCAAGCATACAAAGGTGATCTATGCAACTAAGTGTTTAAGGAGTTGTTTAAAGATTAAATAATAAATTTTAGTTCCCTTCCCCAAATCCATGTTTCAGGTTTGAACCCCTCCTCCCTTGGCCAAATAATCACTGCAAGCTCAAGATAGTGGCAATGAGACCCACCAGCTTTCCCAAAGGCCTGGGCCTCGGACAAAGTAAGAGTACTTCCTTGAAAGGATCTCCCCAACGAAATTACGAGAACGGTCCTCCGCCTCTTCCTTCCGTTGTTTTCTTCAAACCCGCTTTAGATGGTGGAGATGTATCGTAGGTGCCCCAAATGTTGTCTAAGTGTTATATGACCCGCTCAGTGGGTCTTTTATTGTGTTGGGTGACTTTTAGAAAGTTTTAGGCGCTTAAAAATTAGCATTTAGGGTATGGGTCAGAAATGAAAACCTATAAAAAAATGTGTTTAAAAAGATTGAAAGTAAAGAGCATTAACATATACTAAACTCTTAAGTGGAAAGATACAAGAGATATGTTACTTAGTTTCATCAACCATTCCACATGTAAAGATTGCAAGTTAAATGATTTAAGCAAGGACAACTTGCCACATATAACAGAAAATAAAAACTGGCTTGAAAAAAGAGTTGCTATGTATGAAAGATTAGACCATAGAACAAGATAACTTAAATGTATTGAGTGCTTGAAAAGTAAGGCTAAAAATGAAATGTCTTAAACCATAAGATTAAGCCACAATAGATGAAAGAACATTAAGTACATGTGAAAGCACTATATGCACGCTTAGACATTCAACTTAGGATTTAAAAAATTTACCATCATCAACACATGTTAAGTGTTAAACCATATGAAAGATGTAAGCATAAATGGAAAGAAAGATTTAACAAGTTATGATTATCTTTAAATCATGTGTGAGATAATCATATGCTTAGATGAGTGAAAGTAAAATAGATTATGAAACCAATAGATCTAACATTTAGAAATGATCATAAAACTATAAACCATAAAGCAAGACAAGATTATAAGCATATGAGAATAAACTTGCATGAAAGGAAACTAAGAGTGATGGCTATCTAGATCATTTAGACTATTAGATAGCATAAAGACATCAAATAAAGATTAGTTTCCTTTAGGTCGTGCGGTTTTGGGGATTATTCTCCCAAGGTGTCGGTCATATTAGATTATTAAAATGAAATAAAACTTAAAAGAATGAAAACCACTTGTAATGGCCAAGGTGGAGGCAAGCCTTCCTTTTTGGCCAAAAGAGGTTGTGATAGCTAAATACCATTTAAAATGAACCAATGAATAAAGAATAATTAACTAGAAAAATAAACTAATCTAGGTTACTTTAAAACTATGGGCCCAAAAGAATGAAAATATGAGGGAAAATTTGGAATTTGAAAGAAGAAGAATTGAGAAATGGTTACCCAACCAAATAATGGATGTTGGGAAGTCTTCTAGGTGGTTTTTGGCAGCATATCCCCTTAGATCTGGTAATAACTTGCAAAAAACAGCAAGAAAAAGATTGCTGGAAATGCTGCGAAACACACCAAACTTGTCAAAAAAAGCAGGTTTCTTTTACTGTAACTTTTCATACAAAATCAAAATGAAAGTTTATATTTTGACATATCTAAGAGAGTGTTAGCTACGTAAAATGAAATGAAATGACAGTAATATATCAGATCCAAAAAGAAAAGGAAAGAGTTTGTGCAAGCTATGTCTGGAAACTCATTTCTAAAATCTCTCCCAATAACAAATGGAAACAAATCAAGACACTAAACACAATGTGAGTTCAGAGCAGCATAGTATGATGATTAGGATAGCAATAATGAACTAATTCACAACCCTATCTAATCAACATACATAGATCATCAATACTAATGTTTATTCGACCTACCCAAATAAACTAATTTACCCAAGATGCTAGCAAATGAAACCACACAATGAAAAAGGAACAAGATCACCCTCATATGTAGTGGATAAACAAGACTAATCTTAGCTGATCCAAAGTCCTCCAAAGCTTTTTCTTATTGCATCCAAAATGTGAGAGCCTTGGCAACTAATTGCTCCAAAGATCTCAAGAGAAATGAATGAGTGGAAGATGGTAAGAGCAAGAAAGATGACAAGAATTGACAGCATAACTTTAGCTCAAAGAATGGCGGAGCTGGGAGTGAGGAGAGGGATTCATTTATACTTGGAGAGGCAAACCTACCTCTTGGATCAATGCCAAGTGTCCACAACCAAACATAAGAGTAGATCTCAAGGCTAGGGTACACCATCTGTGGTTTGAATGCTAGATCTAGGGTGAAAAATGTAGGGAGGTGTTGGGATCAAGCAAAGAGGGTGTGGAGGCCTGGGATTGATGCCAAGGAAGGTGAGAGGTCCAAATTAATTTTTTAAAAATCATTTGTGGAGTTTCTAGGAAGAGGGGGGCATAACTCCTCCAGAGGGGCCAAAAAAGTGTGAAAATGAAGAAAATGGAGGGGAATTAATGAGAAAGGAGGATCATCCTAGGAGGATGTGGGGTCGCTGAGTCATAACTCATGAGAGGCCCCCAAATAAGTCACAACAACTTCCAAACAAGGAAAAACGTTCACTTTGCTCTAGGGGGCCATTATTTTTAGTGTAAAAAGGTGGGTAAGGGGTTAGAATAGGTTGGAAAAGGTTGGGAGGGTTAGGTTATGCTTAGAAAGTCCACTCCGCTTTTCCACCTTAACATTCACCCAATAAATCTTTTACAAAATTACAAAATGACTTAGCAATTAAAATTGTTATTTTGACCGACTTGACTTCGAGTGGACAAATGCATAGCAAACTTTTTCCGACCGAAATAAACTTGGTCTATGGGTGTAGGGGGTGTTATTCCATTTCTTTTGAGCACAAATACCCCATCAAAAGCCCAAAAATCCGCTTTTAAAATATTAGCTCAAAAATTAATTAAAACAGGTCTAGACTCGGTCGAAATTCCGCAAAACTTTTTACATTGTCTGGCATGGTCATTACAACATTCCTAAACAATAGCTACCAAAGGATGAGACCATTAGGACGCCACTCACCACTTCGGGAAATTATTGCATGTGTGGAGAGAAACTTCGCTGGGAAGTCAGCCAGGCCCTAAAGCCCGGTTGACAACCTGAGGATAAAAAACCCTCGGTGAAAGGAACTCCCCCAATGAAAACATCCCAAGGTACCTGACCTAACTATGATCCATGCAGACTTATTACATTATCAACCCACGCAGAGGTGCGGAAATTTCGTTTACAAAAATTGTGCTGGAGCATCAGATACCAAGTAGAACCAATACTATCTTCAACAAATTTGCATCTGGTGATGCATCTTCATGGCAGATGAGTTGACCACCGTTGCTAAATGGGCGGTCAACATATTGCATGTGTTAACATTGAGTAAAGAAAACACTTGCAAGGGCACCTCAAAAGGACACTTAGCCATCAAAATATTGAGCTAAAAGTTGGTGACTGTTTGTTGTCCTAAAACAGCAGCAAGGGACAGCCACAGAGTTGAAACTTAGAGTCAAACTAAGGTCAAAGACAGACCTTAGTTGGCAGCCTCATAGGACCTCGGAAAATCTACACTTTTGTTACCTAACGATACCTAAAAGCATACTTAGCATTCCAATACTTTCTCTCTTTGAATAATCAGATTTTCCACCCTGCCTTTTGTCTCAGTTCAACCTTTCAACACTGCCTGTAATACTTGATTACATGTATCTGAAGCATCTCTTTGCAAATAACATTAAAACGAAACAACCTTCTGATTATTTTTTATAACTTACATCCAGACTTGCATACTAAGCCAGTGATGTCCAAGTTTCCAAATAATTTATGTTCTATTCTCTGAAACAATATAACTTAGACCTTACAACCTAAATGCATTCAGAGGCTGTTCACTTACAATGACAATTGCAACCAAGAGGAAAATCCCATATGAAATAGATCATATAATTCAAAGACGACTTACAATTCAAATTTTCAGGACATTACCTCCAAAACTTCCACAGCATCAATACTAATAAAAGGATCAGAAATGTGTCGTGCCCAGATATTCAAAACCAATGGTGAGATGATAGACTCTACTGCAACTGACGTTTTTTCATCTGAAACCACAAAATCTACTGCAACTTAGCAAAGACATGTTGTGTTGCACATTTTAATAGGAAAGCAATTTCAAAATCTTGAATTTGCTATTATCCAATTCAAGTTATTGCTTCCATTTAGATCATGCTAAACAGCCAACATGATACATTATAACCTGCTTTTACTGCTGCCTGCAGAGTCTCCAAAACCAGATGCAATGTTTCATCTGAAGCCTGGAAATTGTCAAAATATAGCCAATCAAGTTAAATATGAAAAATTTAAACTTAAAGTACTCTCTTATATGAGATATTACTGACAACATGCAAAACTGCCTCTGCTTGGCAAAGTATACCTCCTTTAAGAGGGCTGCAATGGCAGAAAAAAGATTGCCCATATGTGGACGTAAAATCTCCGTGTTTGACCGAGGAAAAAACTGAGACAATGCTCTGCAGGCACCTACCTTTACTGGTGGAGGACTGTAAAAGCGAAAGTTCCTGCTTATATTTCCACTCAAAAACAACATCCCCATAAAGAAGAAACCGACCACAATACAAGAAATAGACTCCAGGAGTGTGAAAAGAAAACTGCTTACACATCTAAAGCGAACACCGTCATAGCAGCATAAACAAATTGCTCACATCTGCCCTTGTCAATCTGCACATAATATAAAAACGAATCACGTGAGAGAATTTACTGTGTAGTATGTACAAACCTAATTTCAACAGAGTTTGCTTTTCATGGCTGCTACTCGTGGATCAGTAAGGAAGAAAAAGAGGACTACAATATATAAGTTACCACTGGAGAAAACTTTGCAGCAGCAGAGAAGGCACGTGCATGAAGAAATGGATATTCCATGACACCTGTAAATACATATAGAATTGGCATAACCACTTCCATCGACAAGCAAGGATACAAATTTCTATGATACAGAATCAACTAAATGCCCGTTAATATGATCCCAAACTCACCTGTTCCTATATCCTGAGCAAGCATATCATCCAGAAATGCTTCTAGATTGAATTTATGATTTGCTTCATACTGCCAAGAACAAGAGCACAAAAGGTTGATGTATGCTTCCTCAAAAAGTTTAAACCAGGGTTTAACTGCTCAAATGCATATGGTCATCTTTACATCTTTACATGGAAGACAAACAACTCAAGGACAAGCATGGCCATTGTATAATTGTTATATGCTATTGTTTGATGTTTAAAAATTAGCCTAATTATCTTGGAAATTTCACAAGAATTCAAGCAATGCAAAAACCTGAGGCTCGAGTAGTGAATCTGAAATTGATCCAATTGCAAGAATAGCTGCTTCTCGTAACTGCAACATAACCACCAAAACGATTTTGTTGTTGGTTAGTTTCAATATAGAAAAACTGTATCTACATATGATAGAACTGCCAGAATAGAAATCAATAGAAGAATACTACTGGTAAACAACCAAAATCAGACATATCCATTCATCCACAAACTCCAAACATCAATAAGGATAAACAACAAGAGAGAGAGAAATTGATTCAAAAGCAGTACCCAGACAAATTATTCCAGTACACGAGGGTCCCAAAACAAAAAATATTCATGTCATGGTCAGTAACAGAACCCCATTTATACAATAGTATCTATCTCATATTTTACCACCTTTCATAGACATGGTAAGTTCCTAGTACAAAGAAAAAGGTTTCTTCATTACATTTTTTCCTATATTAAATATAACCAATTACCAATCTACTCAGCTAGCTAGATTGCCATAGCAATTCTTCATCATCTTTTAATGCTAATTGTACAAATCACTATGAAGTTGGGACTGTACAATTCTCCTCCATTCTAAAGATTTTGTCATCTACAGCACTCGATACTAATCATCCTATCATGTTAAATAAAATGTTCTGAGTTGTAATAGGGCATCATCGGTCCTATTGAATAAATTTTTAATTTGTTACTTAGAACCAGCTCTCACAAACTATCAGCATAGTCATAATTCATGCCCTGGGATTTTGGGCAGTGAGCTCTGCCTCTCTGCTAAGTTTGCCACAAGTAATCATTTTTCCCTTCTGATTGACAATATAGGTTGACAGTGGATCACATAAGATAAAAGAAGATAAGATGAATTTATTAATATTCAACAAGTGACCACAAAAGCAGGTCAGAGGAACTCGGTCGTATAATCCAGTGCAAATACGGGAGTGTGAAAGCAACTCCTATCACTAATTGACCAAAAAGAAAAATGTCTAAACAGTAGTAACTAGAATCAAAACAGATACAATGCCAGTATCAAGCATGGTAAATGATGAAATCTACAAGCATGACTGCGAATGATATTGCAAAACAACACATAAAATGCTGCCCAACCAGAGAGAACTACGCAATAGCCTGGTATATGTTTAGTGGATAACAGTAACTAACACCCTTTTAAGACTTTCATCGGGTCTGTGATGTACAGCAGCATTATGTAGAGAAGCAATGCAATGAATGAACAGCAGATTCTGATTTTACAACCACTTACCAGTAGTAAGTAGTAAGTACTACTAAACTATTTTGTAATGTAAAAGCTTCAACAAGATTGCACGTGCCTCTTTCCAGAAGAACAAGCAAGGATTCTGACCAACTTATAAAAATATAGAAGAATCCAAAAAAATACTCCAATACTGTAATGGAAATAAGTCTGGTGGAAAGACAGTCATCCATAAAAATGGAACTTGGACAAAGCCAACAATTCGCTTTCTTTTACAATATTTCCGTGAAGGCCTTTTTTCCAAAACGGATGCACAACTGGACTTGGTGTCTGTGAGGGGTGGTTACTAGAAAACAAGTTAAACCTGTATACCTTAACAAAGATACTAATCGTGTACAACTCCAACTCATAACAAACTAAAAACATAAAGCATGTATGCGAAGACAGATGTACCTTCCACCAGTCGGGGTTACCAGCAGCTTTTGCCTGTGTTGCCTCTTCAACACGCTTATTAACAGCATTTATTATAGACTCAATGCCAACCATCTTATATGCACCAACCAACTCCTCAAGCAACAAAGCACCTGAAACCAGCATTCCTCAGAAACCATTTCTAGAAATAATTACTGACAGAAAAGCTCACAAACATTACATGTTAAAAAGAACAGCCATGTAGACAAAAATAATCATCAATAATATTCATTAAACTCTACAAAAGTAACTCCGTAATAAAAAATGGAAAAATTATATAAATACAGAAACAAAATCAGGAGTTATGTATCTAATAAATGTAATGGAAAATAAAAACAACTAAAAGCCCAGGCTGCATGGATCCAATCATACGAGGGGTGTCAATGGGGTCTTGGTTTAGTAGTGAAGGAGGTGCCATCTCAAGGCACCCAATAATGTTCAATTCCCTCGGAGACATGAACATATGACATTGTACTTTGTTTGAGGTTCAAAGTGTGGGTTTCCTTGTTGCTTGGAGAGTGTTCGACTCTTGTTGTGAGAGGGAGGCATCAATGGGAGAGTCTCATGTAAGCAAATTGTCTCATAGCCCCTTTTCATCTAGAATTTTAACACTTGGAATTATTTCGACCAGAAGGTTGCAATACTGTAGTGTTGCATAAAAATATGTGGAGTGGGTGCTTGGCATGTGTGTGCATGTACCTACCTTGGCACATGTGGGGCATACTGTTAAATTCAAAAGCTCGATTCATTTAGAGATGATCTTTATCTTCTTTTCAACACATTAAATCCTTTAACCACAATATACTAAAGAACTGAATAAAAGAGAGCAGTGTAATAAACAAGATCACAATAGAACACAGAGATTTACCCCGGGGAAACCCAAAAAGGGAGAAAACCCCAGCAAAGATCTTTCCTCTTTATTGATTAATGAGCTTGCAGGTACAAACCCTAAATAGGGTGCTACAGTTCAAAGAGAGAGGACGGCTAGAGACTTTTACACTTGTGCTGCTTGCAGATCTAAAGAATACTGTAGATTTGAACTGTATACTGAAGATCTGAACTGAATACTGTAGATCTGATCTGAATTGAATACTGTAGATCTGCACTTGGATATTGTAGATATGCACTTGGATGCTGTATATCTGCACTTGAATATTGTAGATCTGCACTTAGATACTATAGATCTGTACATAGATGCTGTAGATCTGCACTTGGATACTATAGATCTGTACTTAGATGCTGTAGATCTGCACTTGGATACTATGGATCTGAACTGCGTATAGAGAATGGTCCTCTTGTCTTTTTATGGTTTCTCCCAGCCTTCGAGAAGCATCCAGATCTTATCTTCTTGTTGGGCTAAGTCAAACTTCTAGAAGCCTCAAGGGGGTCATTACTTTAAGTTGTCATGTTACTAGGCATAAAGTTCACCCTCCTTTTCTTTTAATAATTTAATAACATTTTAATATAACATTATAACTTAGGCTTTTAGCCTTTTAATTCTCCATTAACACTTTAACTTTAGTCTCCAGGACTAAGTACAACATTTGCAAGAACATCGTGTCCTTCTCTCAACCTGCATGGTCCTCACCTGCTCATAACTGTTTCATTACATCAATAAGAGGAAAGATCTTTATGCTTGTGTGGTCATTTGACCCTCCTACTTGGTCATATGCTACAGTGAGACTAAGAGTGGCCAGCTCCTAGAAGATCACAGCAAAGACCAGGAGGTCACCTCACACGTCAATCTAGCTCACAGGACTTGTACGTTCGTCCCGACTCTTGCTAAACTTTACCTTGACTTTTGCACAAGGCTCACAAGGTTTCTTGCAGCATGTCCTTCATCCTGACTCTTGTCCTAGCTCACAAGGTTTGTACGTTCACCTTGACTCTTGCCATGACTCACAAGACTGGTTGATTCTCCAAATCTCCCTGGCTAGCTTCAAGGTGGCCACTTAAGGCCTCTCATTGGAGAATGTCTCCCGATGCTACTATTTTTAACACATACTACTTGAGTTAGATACTTGGAGAAGTGTGGATGGCATGATTTTATCATGTAACCACCTACCCTTAGCACATGTGAGACACATGAGTTGGTTAGGGTAAAGTGGACCATGTCAAGATGGAGTGCTACACTTGTGTACCCATTCTCTTAGGTAAACCTATTGTTGGGTTTTTTACTTGTAACCCCTCTCTCTTCTTCTATAAGATAAGATAACACAAGAGAATATAATTTTATTAATGTCTGCCAAATGATCACAAATAGGTCAATGGGACTGCTAAGTACATCTATGAGAAGACAAATAGGGAGCACTAAAGCAACTCTTGGAAAAGCATGATATAAGCAAATCTATCCTAAGCTAAGAAGAATCCAAAACCTAAGTACTAACTGTTGAAATTCTGAGGTCCTATGAGGCTGCCATCTAAGGTATGTCCTTGACCTTAGTATGGCTCTAAGTTTCAACTGTATGGCTGTCTTCTTTTGCTGTTTTAGGACAGCAAACAGTCATCCCACTTTCTGCTCNCACCTTGGTAGCCTCCTGCCATTGCCCTCTTCCTTACAGAAACCATGAGTAAGTGCAGTGTATGTGGCAACATCAGGGCATATGCTTTTGTTAGGCATTTCATGGAAGAGCTTCATAGCCTCCTCCAACTTACCTTCCTTACATAGACCATCAATAAGCACATTGTATGTAATTACATTAGGAGATATGTTTTTGTTGGGCATTTCATAGAAGAGCTTCCTAGCCTCGTCCAGCCTGCCTTCTTAAAAGGCCGTCAATCAGAGCAGTAAATGTAATAACATCGGGTTTATGCCCTTCTTTATACATCTGATACAGTAGTTTATTGGCCTCTTGGAGCTTACCTTCTTTGCATAGTCGATTCATGAGGGTGCTAAACGTGATGGTGTCAGGCTCATGACCCTTTTGCAGCATAACAGCCAACAGCCCGAACGCCTCGTGGGTTTCCCCCGTCTTGCAGAGCCCATCTATTAGGGTATTATATGTAATAAGATCGGGAACCTGTCGTTTTCCCACCATTTGTTTGAAAAGTTTGACGGCGTCCTCTATCTTGCCCAGCCTGCAAAACCCTTTGATGAGGGTACCAAATCTTATAACATCTGGAACATACCCATGTGCCTCCATTCCTTCAAACACTTGGAATGCGTAATCAATTCTACCTGTTTGACAATGACAATTGATGACAATGTTCAGAGTGATGAGATTTGGAACAATGTCTGCTTCAACTATAAG
>SNQJ01S0016942.1:192780-217743 GCA_010110895.2 Picea sitchensis
AAAATTTAATTAATTAAAAAAAACCTATCTAGACTCGACGAAATTCCGCGAAACTTTCTACACTGTCTAGCATGGTCATTTACAACATTCCTAAACAATAGCTACCAAAGGATGAGACCATTAGGACACCGTTCACCACTTTGGAGGAAATTATTGCATGTGTGGAGGGAAAAACTCAAGGGAGGTCAGTCAGGCCCGAGAGCCCGGTTGACAACCTGAGGATAAAAAACCCTCGGTGAAAGGAACTCCCCCAATGGAAACATCCAAAGGTACCTGACCTAACTATGATCCATGCAGACTTATTACATTATCAACCCACGCAGGGGTGCGAAAATTTCGTTTATAAAAATTTTGCTGGGGCATCAGATACCCAAGTAGAACCAAAACTGTCTTCAACAAATTTGCCTCTGGAGATGCATCTTCATGGCACATGAGTTGACCACCGTTGCTAAATGGGCGGTCAACAGGGTCATTGGTCGTTCTGCCAAGAACCATCTTTGACATCTGGAATGCTGCCTGTGGCAGTGGCATTAATATATATATAGATCACACAACAGATATTGCAATTTTGTGGCATGTCGGCTTGCTTCCATAGCTAGACACTTGACTGTTGTGTTCACAGTGAAGAGTTGAATATTGGGAAACCTTAAAATGTAAATATTTTAGCTGGCATATGGATCTTAATTGAGTTGAACAGCCTAGAAATAGAAAAGAAGGAAGAGGGGAACTGGCTATTTATTTATAAGATTTAATTCTTTGGCACTTTTTTCATCCCTAATCTGTTTCCACTCATTCAATTGCGTATAGTATATTAGACCTAGTAATATCGTAACTTACCATTTGTATATGTTGTTGTGGTTTGACTTTTGATTTATTTGAATTTTGTCACATGTGGGGTTCTTATGTTTTTCAGTTGTTTGAGCTCTTATTGACGGTGGTCAGTAATCGGAAATTAGCAAAGGTATGCAGTTCATGACCAGAGTTGTGTTATTTATTTGGTTCCAGAAACAATATTTAGGTTATTTTTTGATGTTCATTTTAGTTGCGTGTCACATGCAGGTTATAAAGCGGCATGCAAGTGATTTGGTATATTATACAATTGCTTTCATGCAGATAACGGAAGACCAGGTGCACTTTTCTTTATAACTTGGTTTCTCCATGTACCATTAGCTGTTGTGTTCTTTTTATCTATTATGTTCAAGCACTTACGTTATTACTACTTCATTGGTGTAATATCATAAAGTATTGGATGATTTGGGAGTAGAGATATGACTAATATTTTAATTTGTAGTTTGACTATGATATATTAACAGAAAATATTTTACAGCTACAATCACCGCAGTGGTGTCTGTAGGTGAGGGGTGCAAGCTAATTAAATATCAGCCAATTCCCTTGCTGGAACTTGGATCCTTGAGAATTTAACACGAGGCACATAAGGAAATTTAAATAATGCTGAAGGATTTGCAACTGACTTCAGCTTCCTTTTGTATAGAATAGGAGTCATGATTTCTTTTGGTGGGCTCTAGAAGTGTAGTGTGTGTGCCTCCTGTGTAGTAGATCCTTTTAAGTTTGGAGGGGTTGTTCTGGGAGGGTCACAGGGTTTTTCCTGGCATTCTGCAGGAATGATCCTTAATACCCTTTTTAGCACATTTTCCAAGAGACTTTCTTTCGAGAAAAAGGGCTGTTCTCTTATTGATTCTGCGGACTTGCCCAATTTGATTTCTTCTTTTTCTTTTCACCTTTTGAAATCAATTCTTGGTTGTTGTCTGATTATTAGGGTACTACCTTCATGGCTAGCTTGAGGTTGTCTTTTTGGGCAGTTGGCTACAAAATGCCCTGTTTCATGAAAGACACAGCATTTGAAAGTGGCATTTTCATAGTTGAGTGCTTCAACCCAATGAGATCCATCTAGAGCCAGAATAATCTTGTCTTGTAATGCCTTGCTGAGATCCAACTCTGTGCATAATCTAGCACAGGTGTATACTCCTGCTATGCACTATTGATTTTCTCATAGACCTCTTCTTGCCAGGAGTATATGGGGAAGTTTGGGACCCTCACCCATGCTAGAGTGGTGATTACTGTCATTGTGGCTGGGTTAAATATTGGGAACTATGGCTTCTGTAATGAAAATAAATCACAAATTACAATAACGCATGATCACTTGCATACACACTATATAGATCAAATATGGGTGTGGAGCATAGATCCAAAAATAAAATAATTACGAGTTACACGATAACTCCTTAGATACTAGGAGAAGAAGTCCAATAACCCAATACAGTTAAGTGCAATAATCATAAGTCAAATGTTTGTAATATGAAGAAAACTGAGGTACTATGAGGCTGCCAAAACAGGTGTCTTTGACCTGAAATTTGGCTCTAAGTTTAAACTCCAAAACTGTCCTTTGCTGCTGTTTTAGGACAGCAAACAGTCAAGTACTTTCTGCTCATAATTTCGATGGTCAAGTGCTCTTTTGAGGTGCCCTTGCAAGTGTTTTCGTAACCCAATGTTAGCACATGCAATATACTCAAAACAAATAACACTCCTCTAGATCTTTACAACTCTAAAATGCTGATCTACACATCTAAGCATGCATGAAAATGGACACATGTATTTTTGGTCAACATGACCCTGGATAAAACCCTCCCAGGGAAAACCAGTTTAGGATGAAAGTATATATAAGTGGTGTCTAAAGCATGAGATACAACAAGAATACAAATGTGATGGAACCTGATACAATAGCAACTCCTCTTGAGATGCTTTGGAGTTCCAAGAAGAGAAATGCGCCCAAGCTTAGTGCGCCCTCTTCCCTTGTTGCTCTATCCCACTGAAACAATGCGCCCTTGACCTCATGACCTCAGATGAAGAAACCCTTGCACACAAACAACCAGTTGTATGCTACCTCTCCACTGAAACTGACAGATCTGCGATCGTCCAACCATAGCTAGTGCCTGCTATGTGTGCGCCCTCCTCCACAAGTGTGCCCTCCTCCAAGCAAGAACAACCACCACAAAATAAAGAAGGTCTAAGCCTCCATGAGTCCTCTATTGAAGGAGGCGCCCAAGCTTCCCTCAACTTATGCTTCCATCCTCATCCTCTTGCTCCTCTCCCAACTCTCTTGGTGAACATAACAAGGAAAATAAGCCTCCCTTTGCCCCGTGCGCCTCTCTTGAACCTCCATAAGGAAACCTAAAACATGGATGGCTAGGATCAGCCCAAGCCATCCCTAATCAATGGTTGAGATCTCTCCAAAAGAATCTCAACTCAAAACCCACTTTGGGTTAAGTTCCCTAAGTTCACTTTATGTCCCCTCATTCACCCACTTAGTGAATAATTAGTCACTTTAGGCTAAAATGACTAAATTTCACTTTTGACTTAAATCTCCTAAGTCAAAGTGAAATTAGACATAAAGTATATGGCACAATGGTACAAACATCTCCCTCTTGTGGTTAGAGGCCCAAAACCACAAGGGGACCACTTTCCAAGGTACCCAAATCTCAACATAATAATGACTCTATTGATCTCTTATATGTACAAGTTCTCTCTCATTGCACAATATGTTAGTGTAAATATTTATTTAATGGTCATTTGATACTTCATTTATTTAGGTTATGGTAACTTAATGATAGTACTTTAAGTTATTAACAAAGTACTTTAGCAATAATTGATGTGTGTAAGAAAGAAGTTTAACCTTCCTGCTTCGCTTCCATAGAATAAAGTTTAACCATAACTCCAATACTACCCTTTTTTAGGAACTTTTCCATTCTATGAGAGTTGATGACTTGAGAGGGTGTAGATTTTAACCCTTTGAGTTCATATTGAATTCCTTCCAATTCAAATCTCATGAATAATTCATTATAGTTTGAAGAAACTCTACCAATGTCTTCAACCTTTGAATCCCTATAACAACATCTAGTCCTCCAATAGGAATGGCATACGTTGGGTTTGATAAGTTATAGTCTCCCATACTGAGTTTAATGTTATGGCATTTTCCTCCACAATTAATACTTTCCCCATTAGAAACTAAAACTTGAAAATTTGTCCTTGGATACACAAAACAATCGAAGCACTTTGCTAATCTTTTATCAATGAAGTCATGGTACTACCTGAATCAATAAGTACGATGACTTTTTGCTTCTTAATTTATCATGCAATCTTAAGTGTTTGAGGTGTTGACAAACCTGCCAATGCATGAATGAATATTTCACACATGTTTGGATCTATGTTGTGCAAAATTTCTACATCTTTTTCTTGCTCTCTTAAGTTCACAAGTTCTTCCTCACCCACTTTTGTGGATGCCTCTACTTCCTCCTCATCATTATTTTCCGAGGTGAACAATTTTGTTTCTTGACAATTAGGGCCTTTGGACCATTTGCTATTACAACCAAAGCATAATCCTTTTGCCCGTCTTTCATCCATTTCCTTTTGTGATATTTGAGTAGGTTGAGGCAAGTTTGCCCTATAAGGCACAAATCTATCCTTGCTTCCTACATATGTTCAAGTGGTAGGCTTATGTGTAGCCCTATTCTTGGTTTGAATATTCTGAGTGGATTGCATAGCTTCAATAACATTTTCAGAATGTTTTAAGCAAAGCTCATGTTTAATGCTTTCTTTTAATCCACCCATGTAAGCTTCCAACAGATGTTGGTCACTTATGTTATCCACCCTTGTGGCTAATACCTGAATTTCTGAATTATAATCCTCAACATCACCCAAGTGTTTGATTCTTGTCAATTGACTAAAGTAATCTTGTTCCCGAATTTTACAATGTTGTGGTTCTAGGTCTCTTGTAAGTAAACCCCGAGTATAATGATAAGAATGAGGTTTCCTTTTAACTACCCATTGATACCATCTATAAGTTTGTCTTAAATTACAAAGTTCTGGAGGAAATCCTTTGTTCTTTTTTGTTTGTTTGCAACTACACCAAATCAACATGTTTCATTGTCTTGGTTCCACAATTTGGATACTTGGTTCTGTGTTTCTTCACTTTCTTTATAAGTCTTGGATGAGTTCTCTAGAGGTTTAGCGACCATAGAAATTTTAACACCACCTCTGGCCATGTGAGCCCAGTAATATTTACTGGAGTTCTCTGTTTTCTATCCACTACACCTTTTGAATCACCACAAATAGATCTGCCAATAAAAAATTCTTGAAGTTTCAAGGGAACATACCTTAAAAAACCTGATTTTTGGTAGACCTTCCATCTGATGTAACTTTGAAATTTATCCACCTTTGAGTTTGAAATTTTGGCCTATGGTAGTCTGATATGTCTTCTTTGCAATGCTATAGGTTTGAACAAATTCTGATGTTCCAACGACAAGTTATGGTAGCTTTCCCAAAACTTGTTGATTTTTCCCTTTTCAATAGAGCGGGCTTGTACGGCCTGCTACGTGTTCATTTTTTTTGATCTGCTTCTAAAATTTTGTCTTGAAACACATGGGTCTGTCTTCTATCCAATGCAACTGGTGGCGCTCAATTTGGAACTCACCAGAATTAGATGACTGTTTTACCACGGACACCTGTTTGAGGCTAGTTACATGATTAATCGAAAAATCCTAACTTCCACAGCTAATAACTTGAAATTCATAGCGAACCAGAATACCTCCTCCTTTTGCTTTATTATCAAACTTAATTACGAGATATCTCCTATTGTACAACAACATATCTACTCGTCTCTTTGGTTTGCAATTGCCATCTTTCCATCCTTTTAGATATTTTGGTATATAAGTCATATTATACTAAACTTACAAATCAGATATTTCTTTGTAAACTAACATAGCATTTTCTTTATATAAATGAATTTGGAGTGAGACTTTGGACCTTGTGCATCCCTTCTCAAATAACTGTCCACCAATGGTTTTGTAAGGTGCTTCTTAATTCCTATGCTTTCTGGTAGGCACAACTAGTTGACAACACCCTGGCTTCCATTTCAGAGTCCATGTGAACAAGATTAGTGGTAGTTTTCCACTTCAACTTAATGTCAGTTGATATAACTAGTGCTGAATTGATTCAAATTGAATGTTAGTTGACATGCAGTTTTACATTATAAGATAGCTGTTGTTGAAATACTATGAAATATTGCAATTTTCAGATTTTCTTATTTCGTTTTTCAAAATTCAGGTACATATGTGGTCAGCAGATGCCAACCAATATGTTGCCGACGAAGATGATGTTACATATAGTTGTCGTGTATCTGGTTAGTGGCCATTGTGATTACTAATACTCTTGAGGTTTTTATTTTATTTTTTATCTTGAGATCTTTTTCCAAAGTATTAGTAGGTGTTCTAGTTAGTTATGTGTTTCTTATTGTGGAACATGTCCTATGTATGTTTGTGATTGGGTTAATGTGAGATATAAACATTTAAGTGTCTTGCTAAGTTATCAACTTACGAATGGGAAGAATTTTATACTTATTTACCCGAACTTTATAATTCCTTTGTATTCCTTTTGATTAGTGTTTTTGGAATTGCTTTTGACAATCAAATAATACCATCTTTGTAGATCTTTAAAGAAAAAAGTAGTGAATGTCATTGATTTCCACTCTTTTGTTTTCTATTTGTTTTTTTGGAAGCATTTCAAGTAACATGCCCTAATGGGCTTCATTGAAAACTAGAGTTGTTGGGAGCGCCCTGACAGGGGATGCTTCCCCCTTGGAACCGCACTCTGAGTAGGAGCATTTAGGGAGCTCCCCTGGGGGCATGCTTCCAAAATTCGGAAATGCGCTTTGGGGCTCCTTGCCATTGTGGGGAGTGTTGTGCTTCCTGGGATGCTCCCAGAGCAGGGAGCGCACTCCCTGGACACATTGGACCATGACTATGGTTTTTGAGTAGGTTTGACCAAAAATGTTGGCAATTAATAGAAAGATAAAGGAAAGATAAACTTTTACTTAAATTTTTAACATTACCATTAATTCTTTCAGGGTGTTTGAGAGTGGTTCCAACCTCATTGGACTTCATATGGAGGAAGTGGAATTTCATATCCCATTCAAAATTTAGTAGACTTAATAGTTTTGAGGATTTTAGGATTGATGGGATTGCAACATTTTCATTGGATTCTATCACATATGAGGGTATGTGATTGGCATGTAATCAAGAGCACCAAGCCCTTTATGTACCCCAATGTTGGTGGTGTTGATCGTTGAACTCCTTTGTCATGGCCTTATTCAAAATGTACCCTTCACTCAAACCAAAATCATTGATTAGACATGTTAATATTTTTCTACCCTATTTTAAGGCTTGGATTAGATAGTTTCATCAAAATTGGGGGGTGTTGACTAATGTCCCTAGAGGATCGAGGTAGAGGCAAAGGCTAGACAAGAGGAAAAGGATGAAGGATGATACTAGTGACGAGGATCTCAATACAAGTAATGGTGGAACATTGCTTGTCCTTTAAATGTTCTTGCTCATTTATTCATAATGCTTTCTTTCGAATTTCCATTATAATCATTAAAGTTTTATTGATGGCATTTCTACCTTCATAATAATGTAGTATTCATCTACAAGTAGCACAAATATGCATGTTTTCATATATTGTGCAACTAATTTGACATTCTACATGTTTTTTTTGAATATAAATGCTCCTGGGATGCTTTGCTCCCAAGGTTTTTTGGGAAATGGCGCTTCGATGCTCTCATTCACACTTCGACAACATAGGACTAAACGTCCTTTGGCTTAAGTGTGAGTTTTAGGGCTATTTATTTTTCCAAAAATCTCTTGTTAGTTGCACTTGGCCTCATCCCTTTGAAAATCATGCCATACAGGTGGGTTATACCACAGTGAGAATGGAACATTGGTGGATGGCTTAACCCTTGATTGTCCTTACCATTGAATCTATGCTTTTGAAAAATAATGTTATAACTAAGGAAGATGATGCAAGTATTAATTATTATATTTTTTTAATCCAAAAGAAGAGATTTGTATTAATATATAAAATATCACAATTGTGCCCTAGCTACACTTTTAGTTGTTGCATATACTATTGAGTACTTTTACTTGATTACACATTTTTTCCTATCCAAGACAAGTCTTTCTTCAAAGCTAGTCAAATGCCCTTAATTTCTTGGACCTATTCATTAATGGTGTCTTTTGTAGAAACCAAAAGTAATTGGAGTAGAATTTATACTCAAAATGCTATTCCTGCTTACAAAAATGGTGGCATAAATGAAAAGTGCATCATTAGTAAAATCTTGGGGTCACTAGTATACATGCTCAATTTTTAGACTTGTCTCTTTCCTTCATAAAGTACAGACTCTTGCTATTTTTCCCTCGAGGATGTCTTGCTACACCAATATTTCTCTTTGCTCCTTTGAGTCCCTTGCTTCTGTGGTTTCATATAGATGGGTTAAATGTTGTTTTTTCAAAGGCTTCTAGGTTACTTCAATTAGTGGCCCATCTCTCCTGACTGCCTTCCTCCTTTAAGGTATTCTATGGATGTGTTGGACCACATCTCGTTGTCTAAGCAGGGCTTGAACACGATCATAAGAGAAAACATTTATAAATAGTATATTCGGGTCACTTGGATTTCACCTCTCGAGGGCCTCTACCCTAAAATGGCTTTCTACCGTTAACACTTCATGCAATTGAGAGATGGTCTTATTGTTTGACCCACTTATATATGCTGGTATGTTGGCACTAGATGCATGCCCTCAAGAACCCCCTTGGCTACTTCAGAGTGGGTTTTCATTGGGTTCGGGTTCAAACCAATCATCATCTTCCTAATCTAGACATGGTTTGTCAACTTTTCCACTTGCATGAGATAGAGTCAAATGATTACCTCATCTTTAGATGCCCCATTTACCATGAGATCCAACAAAGGTTCTATTGGCTTTACTGGGATTCAGATGGGTCCCTCTCTACATTCTTTTGATACCTAGATAAGAGGTGTATACCCTTTTTGATGTAGGAGGTACTGGATTTTAGATCATAGGTCCTACATGGTCCTCCCTGTCTAGACTCTTCTAGGAGGGACACTTCTTTCTTCGCTATTGTCTAGCCTAATTAGGGATGGAAACAGTAGCCAAAGATTCAAACTTCTTCAACTATCAAATTTGTGAGGGCCTGAACCCCTTCTCGATTCCCTCGATGGGGCGTTCGTTCAAGAGACTCTTGAGGAGCTCTCATCCTAGACCCCAGGTTGGAAGTCATAGGACCAATAGATAGTGTAGCTCTAGGAGATCTTAGATCTAGAGACAGATGCCCTCCATTAGGAGTACTAGTCCCCATGCATTGTCGAGAAACCAATCATTCGTCTTGAGTTTCTTCCCCTCGGCCTAGAGTGGGAGGAGTGGTGTGGCTCCTTGCAATAACTCTAAGTGCCCTCCTAGGATTACTCAACAATGACCCCTTAGTTTTGTCTACTCTGTAGATGAGCTTATCAGACATGCATCAGGCCCTTTACAACAACAAAGGACTCATAGGAGAGTTCCATCCTTTCTCTTCTAGTGTTGGCCTCCATCTCTTGTCCTCATTTCTTTTCATGTATCTGTCTTTTTTCCTTCTCAGATAGTTGATTAGCTCGAGAGACAATGTTTCCGCCACCATTTTTAGGATATCTCATCCAAGATGTCTCTCATGGACTCCCTTATTCGACCCACTATTCTCTATGGATCAGATATTTGGGGGCCTTCCTTACTAGAGTCAGATTGGGCCTTGATTGAGAGAGTCCAGAACCTTCTCCTCCGTTGCATTGTTAGATGCAAGCAAACCGTTCCTCATCTCATCATCCTAGCAGAGTTTGGGGCTTGACCCTTCCAACTCAAGGCAGTGTTCGGACTGGTCTCTTTTCTGCACCGCATCCAGGGCTTAGCTGACTCAGGGAAGGGGCGAGATTGGTACCCGTACTTGGGCGTATTTATCTTTAGAGACTATTTCCCTCTCTAGCCCATTGGGTTGGGCTCGAGGTTGGTTCGCAGGAGTTTCAGATCTTTTAGAGTCTGTGGGCATTCAGATTGATCACCTCCCTCCATTTCCGTATTCCTTGGATGCACCAGGCCATCTCCTACTGACCAGACAAGTGTTGAACAAGATTATCAAAGATGACATTTATAGGCGTTTTATCTAGGTCACTTGGGTTAACCCTCCTGGTGGGTTACGCCCAAAGATGGCCTTTTATGCTGAGCATATCTTGGAGCTTACGGGTGGACTCATTGCTCGACCACAATATACATGCCGCCACTGGGTACATGCTCTTTGCATTCCTCTAGGTCAGCTCAGAATGGGCTCTCATAGACTTCGTGTAGAGACAAACCACCATATCGATCGAGCAGACAGACTCTGTCAACTATGCCAGCTTCAGGAGGTCGAGATTGAGGAGCACTTCATCTTCCGTTGCCCCATTTATTATGAGATCAAGGGGCGATTTCATTGCTTATTTAGGGGGACTTAGACCCTCATGGGATTCTTTAGGTATCCACATCAACGGTGCTTAGCCTTACACATACAAGAGGCTTTCAGGATCCGGGCCCATACTCTTCAGCCTCTTACGAGACTAGATCGTATTTGGCGGATCAACTCCTTCACGGTGCTACCCTCTGGAAGGGGCACTAAGAGACAGGTCAACACCAACGCAACCTTGGAATCTAGATCAGTGCAGATTTGTGAGACCTTCCCTCGTCCCATGAGATTTCAACGACATGACTAGACCAGATCCCTTCTTAGGAGACGAAGAAGATCTCCCAGACCTTGTCAGTGCACTACCTCTACCAATCAACAATGCAACGAACGATCCAAGCAACCTACTAGCTCCCCCTCAGTACACCCTACTATACTCAACTTCCTTCAGTCGACCTCGGATGGTAGGGGAGATGGGTCCACTCCAGGATAGACCCATTTCCTTTCTTCTTCTTCTTTTGGCTCCTCTCGTCCTTAGATCTTCACCGAAGGTTTCATCTTGAGAGCAGGTCTTCGAGCTCAGGGTCGAGGGTTCTTCATGCCTCAAAGCTGATCTCACTCTCTACCTTATTGCACTTTACTTTCTGCATTTTTCCTTTTATAGGAGACCTTTTGGTACTCCCACATTGTATTGACATCATTGTACAGAACAATCCCTTTGACCTACTTTTGTGGTCATTAGTCGGACATTAATAAAATTGTCTTATCTTATCTTATATATGTGGCTTTGTTCTTAGATCTTTTTAATGTTTACTTATTACTGTTAGCTTAGATCTAGGAGCTACTACAAGACTACCATTATGTATTACATCAATGGTACTCTTAATGGAGATTTGTTGCTAGTACTCTTGGAGCATTGGTGTGACGAGCCAACTCAGCTTAGATCACACACATCCAAAATATTTGGAATAGTACAAAGAAATCCAAAAGGACAAATAATATATATAAAATGTATGAGTAATGCTGGTAGTATGATATAATACAAATGAGGGCCATATATATACCCAGACAGGGTTGCCCTTTCATTATGAGGTGTTTCTTCATTATTAATTATTAATTATTGATTATTGATTATTTATTTATATTTGTTACGTTGCCTCCCCCTTTAAAAATGCTTTGTCTTCAAAGCACAATTATGGAAGGGCTTATGTCTTGTTTTGGCTTGTGTTGTATTTGCATGGTTCTTGGTTTTGGATGGTGTTATGGTGGATGATACGAGATGGTACAAACTTCTAAGTGTTTAGCCGAATTGACGATCTGTTAAAGGTTCTGGGCATCCTAAATTGATCCTTTGTGGAATGTTGCGCTTATATGATTTCTGGAATAATTTCTTCTCAATTGTAATGGCATCAACATTCTTTGGACAATAGGTCAACTGTGTTTGTTCTAAGTGGTGTTGATATTTTGATTGGTTAAGGTACTTGCTCTTTTGATTAGGATGCCAATAAGGTGTCTTCGTAGCTTGACTTTCCCTTATTGCATGTGTAGCATTCTCTCGATTTACTTATGGTATTGTATTTTCTTCATCAACTGATGTTGCTTTGTTGATCGTTGGTTCTACACTCAAATTTTCCATTGTTTGTACTCCAACATCCGAATATGTCCGTTTTTTAATTGACTTTGCAGCTTCTTGAGATGTGATGTGGATTGGATCTATAATTGTTCCCTTTTCCACAACTTGGAGTTGTTCATTTGAAAACTTCGATGCTTCCTTTTCGATAAGCAGTTCTAACTTATTTTCCAGGGACTTCTTATTATTCTTAAGCTTTTTGATTTGTGTAAATAAGTTTTGATTATGATTTTTAAGCGTGTAAGTTCTTCATTCTGTACTTTGTCGACTTTATTTTTAACGTCTGTATTCTCAAGTTTCTCATTTTTTTAACTTTTTGATTTGTTCCAACAACTTTTGATTTAGGTTCTTTAAGCAAAAATTTTCATCATCTTTTTCTGATAATTTCTTCTCGAGATCTTGATATGCTTGTTCCAACTTCTGAACGCAGTGTTTAGTATCCTTTGACTTCTTGATCTGATTAAGTAACTTTTGAATGTGGTCTTTTAAATGACAAATTTCTTGGTTTTTATCTACAAGAACCTTGTCAAATTATTTTTGCACTGTTTGTATTGTCTTCTGATTATCTTGAAGGATAATCATTTGTAAATGTGTTGAAACTGCACATAATAGATCTAGCTGGGAATTGACATACACAGTTGTAGAGAAAATAGAAGAAAAGAGAAGCAGGAGAGAAATAATAGAAGAATTCTCATTAACCAAATGAATAATTGATAATTTACACATGAAATACTTTGTATAACTCAACCAATGCACACTGGAGGAGAAGCCAATGCGCCATAGTGGTGGTCTAGAGTGATCTGGATACACACCAATAGTTACGGAACTAAATTGCCACCTAGTCTAGTCTCTTGGGCAGTTGTGGGAGTGAACTGCCACCTAGCTGAGTTAACTAGTCTATCAGTCTTCAGTTAACTGACTGAAACATAGTGAAGTGAGGAGGAGATCAGGGAAACATGGGTAATGCGCTAGTCTGGTGATGATACCAAGGACAATGTGCATTAGTTGGTGATGATCCCAATGTTGCATGGTGATAATCCCAATGTAGCATCTAGACTCCACTCAACTGATCAAACCAGTGTTACAAGAACCGAACCGGAACCGGTAAAACCGACCGGTCTGACCGGTTCCAAGCCCAGATCGGTTCAAACCGGTCCCTTAAACTGCTTCAGACCGGTTCCGTACGGAACCGGTTTTTTTTTGCCAATGAGGCCCGCGGCCAGAAAAGTGAGGGAATTTTTGATTTTTTTAAAAAGTTAGGGTTAGGGGCATGCATGGGAAGCTTCTAGAATTGTCTAGAGCCCCTAATGAAGCTATAAAGCCAACCCCACCCCCTCTTTTTCACTCACACTACTCATTTGGCTTCTCTTGAGTTTTTGAGCTAAGGGTTTTTCTTGAGTTTAGAGAGCTGATTGCAGGGCTGAGTTGGAGAGGTTGCTAGGTTGCTTTGGAGAGGTGATTGTTGGGCTCATTTGGAGAGTTATTTTGCCTCTTTTCTTGAAGCTGATTTGGAGAGTTATTTTGCCGAATTTGGGAGCATATTTGGAGCTGTTTTGGAGGCATATTTCTTGGACAGATTTGGAGCTTATTTCTTGGGCAGATTTGGAGCTTGTTTTCAAGGTATGTAAACTAGGTACTTACTCCCCTTATAAATGTTGTTTTTTTCTACAAAAAAAGTATTGTTGTTTTCAACTTTTCTCCTAGGCTCTAGCTTCTAGCAATTAAAATTTAAAACTTAAAACTTAAAACACATAGGGTTTTTATTTGCAGATTTTTATTTGTTTCCATGGCTCCTAAAGACAAGAAGGATCCAGCATGGCTTCATTGCCAATTGATTGATGGGTCAATGGTTTGTATTTTTTCTACACAAAAAGTATTGTTGTTTTCAACTTTTCTCCTGTGTTCCAGCTTCTCTAGCAATTGAAATTTGAAACTTAAAACTTAAAACACATAGGGTTTTTTATTTGCAGATTTTATTTGTTTCCATGGCTCCTGCAAAGACAAGAAGGATCCAAAGATGGTTTACTGCCAAGTGATTGATGGGGCTTTGGTTTGTAATTATTGCAAAAGGAGGTTGGTGGGGGAGATATTCATAGGATCAAACAACATCTAGCCAATGCAAGGGGGAATATAAACCATGCTTGGAAGTTCCTGATGAAAGAAAAGCTGAGAAGATGGGCCTTCTTGAAGGCTATCATGCAGATAAAGCCAAGAATAAGAAGGTTCGACAAGAGGTGGGGAGAAGTAGTGGTGGAACTAGATTTGATAGTGATCCTCAAGATAGAATGCTTAGTTTTGAGGAATCCTCGCTTCCCAATCCCTCGGGCGGATCCTATACCAATCCTAGGAAGAAGTAGAACATGTTGGTGGAAGTGTTGTTGGTGCATCAGGATCCAAAAGGTTACCACGAGGCCTTTTGGTAACCTTGACTCATTTTTTACCCCGCACTACCCCGGGTTCTCAACCCACTATTGATGCCAAATGGAAGAAGATAGAAAAGGGAGGTCGCTGGGAACGTATCGCTAGGGTGGTGGTAGCGATGCAAACATACCCGCTCAATGCCGCGAAGGTCCGCTTATTACCAACCCATGCTGGATGCCGAGCTTCATGTGGTCTGGGCTTCAAGGGATTTGGTTATGAGGATATTAGGGGAATCTTTTAAAAAATGAAGTTGAAAGAGTAAAGGAATACCTCACACAGTTCAAGGAGTCATGGTCTAAAACATCGTGCACAATCATGTCTGATGGATGGATCGCTGATCAACGATCCCGCATTCATTCTCCTTAACTCTTATCAAGGTTCTAAAGGAACTATTTTCCTTAAATCAGTGGATGCATCGGATCAAGTGAAAGATGCAAATTTACTATTTGCCTTTGATGAAGTAGTCGAGAGGTGGGGGTGCAAAATGTTGTACTGTGTTATCACAGATAATGCTTCTAAATTATGTTGCACCGGAAGGGGATGTTGTGAGGAGAAGCATCGTACCATTTGGACTCCATGTGCAGCCCATTGATTGGACCTCATGCTTGAGGATATTGGGAAAATTGAATGGGTGAAAAACAGTGGAACAAGGTAAAAGCATGACAAGGTACATCTACAACCACTAGGTTTTGAACCTTATGAGAAAAAACACCGATGGAAGAGAGCTTGTCAAGTCAACTATCACACATTTTGCAACAAATTTTCTTACATTGCAATCCATGATAGACCAAAAATCCAACCTGAGGAAGATGTTCTCTTGTGATGAGTGGAATGCATCCTAATGGAGCAAGAAGGGCTAAGACAACAAATTGCTGAAAAGTGTATGAGAAATCATTTTGGAAAAGGGCAGAGGAGATAGTGCTATTTAGTGCACCTCTTGTGAAAGTCTTGAGAATGGTGGATGGTGATAAACCGACCATGGGTTTAGTTTATGAGGCCATGGATCAAGCCAAGGAGGCAATAAAGGAAGCATATCGTGGTAAAAGGCAAAAAGTATCTTCCTTGTGGAGAATCATTGATGAAAGATGGAATAAACCACCGGCCGACCTTTACATGCCGCAGATACATTTGAATCCCGTGTAAGTAGTGTAAGTAATTTCAAAGTTTTTAAGAGATATTATTAAATCTTAATTTGCAAATGTTTAAACTTTTAGCTATCGTTTCATGTTTAAACTTTAGCCAATGTTTCAAAGTTCAAACTCATCGACTCTAAGTTTTAACTCTTTGAAAGGTACCATTACACAAATTTTTTTGAAGCAAATGGGGAGGTAAAAGAAGGATTATACAAATGCATCGAGCGCATGGTCCCTGATTCCAACAAACAAGATGAGATACACAGTAAAATCTTGCATTTCAATGAGAGTATCGGAATTTGGTACCTTTGGCATGGTAATGGTTGTTCGAAGTAGAGCAAAAGATCCACCATGTACGTAATTGTAAAGTCTTTCAAAGTTTCAATTATATTATTCATGGCAAAATTAAATCAAACTTTCAAAACATTTGCTAAATCTATTTTGTTCTTTACATGTAGCTTATTGGTGGCGCTAATTTGGTAGCTGCTGCCAAGAATTGCGTAAATTTGCGTCAGATATTGAGCTGCATGCTTCCGGCGTGAACGAATCGAGTGTTTTGAGCATATACACAATTAAGAAGAGAAACCGCTTAGAGCAAAAACAGTTGAATGATATGGTCTTTGTTCAATATAAACTTAGGTTGAGGCGCAACCAATTGATGAACAGACCCCTCAATCCAACAACATATTCTTGATGATATTGATCCTCATCGATCGGGTTGTGGAGACTCCTACCAACAACTTTTGACAATGAAGACTTTTCTTCGATGGATTTGGATCCCGAGCCACATAAGGAGAATGTGTGCACCGATGTCGTAGACTCAGATCTTTGTGCCCCTTCCGACCGTGGGAATCAAGTCGTGCTTAGAACTCGCTCAGCCTACTCATGTCAGAGAATGTAGATGATGACCCGAAGTCAGACTTTGAGTCGACTGAAGTCCTTTGAGTCTCCCTTTCAAGATGCATTCGCATTATTAGGATTGTGTAGTCTCCGAATTCTCTAGAGTTATTTTTAACAATGGTAGCCTTTTGATGATGTATTTTGATTCGCCTATTCATATGGACTCATGGAGTACACTTACTCTTAGTGCTATTTTGGTTTTATACACTATTACTTGTTACATAAGGAGAAACTTTAAAAATTTGTGTATAATGGTTTGGAATCTAGATTCACATGGATGCACATGAATATATATGAGAAACTTTGCAAATTTGTGTATAATGGTTTGGAATCTGGATTCTGGAATTGGATTCACATGGATGCACATGAATATATATGAGAAACTTTGCAAATTTGGGTATAATGGTTTGGATTCACATGGATGCACATGAATATGTATTTGTTTTTCAAAAATTTGAATATTTTATGTATTTTTAGTGATCGGTTTTTTGATCCGGTTTTTTTCCGGTTCCGGTTCGGTTCCGGTTTTTGGGGTTGACCGAATCGGTTCTGGTAACATTGGATCAAACTGAAGTGAAAACTGAAGAGAATATTCTCGCTAGAGGAATATTCTTCCTAAAATACATGAGAGATTAATGGACAGGACAATCATGAGACTAATGAGGAGAATGAGCAACATGAGGTTGTTCCATAGGATATTGAGCCTAGGCCACGACTTAAGTGGTACAGGTCCACAATTAGTGATTCTAGACAGGTAGCACCTCCAAAGAGATCTTTTAGACAGAGTGAACCACCACAGATATTTGGGTACATGGCACTCATGACAGAGCTTATAGATGTCGAGCCTTCCACTTATGAGTAGGTTGCACAACATGGAGTGTGGTAGGAGGCCATGATGGAGGAGTATGCCTCTATCATGAAGAACAATGTATGGGAGGTGGTGCCTAGTTCAGGGGACAAACGAGTGGTTGGATCGAGATGGATCTATAATGTCAAACATGCAACAGATGGAAGCGTGGAGAAATAAAAGGCGCACTTCTTAGCCAAGGGGTTTGCACAGAAAGAGGGAGTTGATTACGAGGAGACTTTCGCCCCTGTGGCTAGATATTCCTCCATTCGTGCAGTTATTTCACTTGCAGTAGAGATGGGCTGGTTCGTTCATCAAATGGACGTGAAGACTACCTTCCTCAACGAAGTTATTGAGGAAGAAGTCTATATTTGGCAGCTTGAGGGTTTTGAGGTTAGAGACAAATACACATGTTTGCAGGTTGATACGAGCCTTGTATGGGCTTAAGCAGGCACCTTAGTTGTGGGACTCTGGGATTGACAACTACTTGAGAGAGATGGGATTCCAGGGGAGTGAGGCTGATCCGAACCTCTATTTTCTAGTAGGTAAGGTGCCCTCTCATACTGGTACTTTATGTTGATGATCTCTTTCTTAATGGAGATGAGCAGCAGATTGCAGAAGGCTAACCTTTCAGCAGAGTTTGAGATGAAAGATCTTGGTTTGATACATTACTTCCTTGGTTTGGAGGTTTGGCAGATAGATGGGCGCTTCTTCTTAGGACAGGTGAAGTATACAATGGAGATCTTGCATAGGTTCAAGATGGCAGATTGTAGGCCCATGTCGACGCTTCTAGTGACAAACTGGAGGAAGATTGATGTATCTAGTTCTGAGATAGTGGACCCCACCATCTATTGTCAGCTTATGGATCGCTGATGTATCTTGTCAACACTAGGCCAGATATTAGCTTTGCAGTTAACTCTTTGAGTCAGTTCATGGTGGACCCTCGGAGAATGCATTGGATAGCTGCAAAGCATGTGCTTCGCTACTTGAGAGGTACAGTGGAGTACAAATTGTTGTATGAGCGCAGTGGTGAAGTTAGATTGGCAGGATTTACAGATGTTGATTGGGCAAGATGTGCAGAGGACAGGAAGAGCAGTTCAAGGTGTTGCTTTAATATAGGATCGGGTATTATATCCTAGTTCAACAGGAAGCAAAGATCAATGGCATTGAGCTCTGCTGAGGCAGAGTACATGGCAACTAGTTTAGCATCATTTGAGGCACTGTGGTTGAGGAAGTTGCTCTCATGATTGTTCGACAAGGAATTAGAGGCTACTGTAATACACTGTGATAATCAGAGTGGGATCAGGTTCTCTGAGAATCCCTTGTTTCATGATCGTAGCAAACATATAAACATCCACTATCACTTCTTACGAGACTGTGTACAGAGGAGAACTGTGAGGCTCCAATACATACAAAAAGATGATCAGATGGCAGATATATTTACCAAGGCACTATGCAGACATAAATTCATGAAGTTCAGAGATAAGATGGGGTTGGTTCAAAATCCCTTCCTCGTTAAGCGGGAGCGTTGAGAAGTGTAACTCAGAAGGTCTTCTTCCATGTGTGGCATCTTAGCATGGTGGGGGATAATGAAACTAGCCAAGTTGATGGGTTAAATCTCTTTCCTAAGTTTAACTTAGAAAAACAAATTACATTAAATGTGTTATATTTTAATGTTGACTTAATGAGCAATTTTTCTGAAATAAAAAGTGAAAATAATTTAAGTGATGGTCTTTTAATCTTGGCCATCCATCTCATTGAGAGAGTGAGGGTTGATCTCAGCCCTTGATCTTTGGAGATAGGGTTTTTGATTGCTCATAGAGATAAAATGAAATTGACTTGGTGGTTGGGCATATTCTTTCATTGAGAGAGAGCGATTTTTCAGGTTGAAGAAGGAGATCACTTGAGGGTTTGTCAGAGGAGAATTGCAGAGAGAACGAAGGAGACTTCTAGTAGGGAGATTGACTTGCTTCTTGGACATTCGCAGAGGTCGAAACTTCAAATATGAGAGAGCCGTAGAGGTTGAAGCAGCAGGCTGTACTATTTGCGCAGAGGGTCATGTAGTGTCCTTTTGGGTCGATCTTGTTTAGAGGATGGGAGAGGGCCATACAAATTGTTGAGGAGAAAAATTGCTGGGGTTTCTCTCATCTATTGGCTAAATCGATTTGTTCTATAAGAGATATCTATATTTTCTGCTGCATAATAAAATCTGCAAATTGAAGAACTATTTTTCCCACATTGGATTTTTCCAGGGGTTATTTCACCCAAAATATTTGTCTCTCATGTGAAGTGATTGCTGTTATCTTCTTCATTGTTGGTAAGATTTATTTCTTCTGTGCATTTTAATTTTTTCTGTGAAGAAACCTAGCTGTAACAAAAAATAACAATTTTAGAATTTTTTTTTGTGCCAAGTAATTTCTGAGTGAAATATTATTGGAGTTTTCTGGTTCGCTTTGCTGGGTTTTAGTGGGTTCACAATCTTGGCCAATTAGGAACACCATTGGGGTGAAGTAGGGTTGCCTGCTTTCACTTACTTTGTTTGGGATATACATTGATGAGTTGGAGTCTTTTTTCTAGGCACATATTCGGCTAGGGAATGGGTGCCTTCTTTATCCAATTTTGATCTCCATCCTCCTCTTTGCAGATGACATTGTCCTCTTGTCTTCCACTCCAGAGGGATTACAACGACAACTTGATGGCTTTTCCAGATTTTGTGATCTTCATTAGTTGAAGGTCAACTTGGGCAAAACCAAGATTATGATCTTCATCGGGATGAAGTGTGTACAATCAAAGAAGCATTTTGATTTCTGTGGGGTGGAGATTGAGATCACCATTGCTTACACTTGCCTGTTTATTTAGTTTTTACGGCTCAGATTTGGATTGAGGAAAGCCCTCCAACTTCGGATCAACAAGGGTTATGGCTCCCTTGCTCTTCTTGAGCATTAGTGTTTCTAGAATCATTTTCAAGATATTCAGTCCAAGAGGGACCTCATGGACAACCTCATCAAACACATAGTTCTTTATTGTTTGGAGGTCTAGGGATCTAGTTTGTTGGAGTTGGATTGGGCCATGAAAGAGAGAGTTCATGTTCTCATGGTTTGTCGCATCATTAGATGTAAGAGGACTGTTGCCCATTCCATTGTTCAAGTAGAGTTCGTGGCCCCTTCATTTAGGATTGATACCATCTTTAGGCTGGTTTCCCTCTTACATCGAGTTCAATGATTTGTAGACTCTTCAATAGGGAGGGGCCACTACCATAATCTTGCATAAAGCTCTTCAAAGGCCATAGCCACTTCTCGTACCTTTGGTTGAGCTTGTTGTTGGTTTGCAGAAGCCTCCTATTTACTTTAGTTAGTTGGTATCTTGATTGATCACCTTCCCCCATTTAGATATTTTCTTGATGCCCCTGGTCAAATCCTATTGAATAAGCAGAAGTTGAATAGGATCATTAGAGAGGACATCATCAGACAACATATTTAGGTTACATGGGTTGATCCTCTGGGTGGGCTAAGCCCCAAGATAGCCTTATATGCAGAGCACTTTTTGGAGCAGAGAGATGGTCTTATTGTTTGACCCCCCTACATGCTTCGACACTAGATGCATTCTCTTTGGACCCCCTTGGGCAGTTCCAACTTCCATGCTGGTTCTCATCGTCTTTGGGTTGAAACCTACCACCATATCACCTGAGGGGACAAAATATGTCTACTCTGCCACCTTCATGAGATCGATAGAGGAGCATTGCCCCATCTATTACGAGATTAGAGGACGGTTTTACTAGGTTTTTAGGGAGTCCTAGAACTCTCTATCCAGGTTCTTCCTTTTCCTAGACTTGAGATGTTTGGCCTTGTACATGAAGAAGGCCCTTGGATTTATATCTCACCTAGTTTGTGTTATCGCACAAACTATAGGTTGGGCAAAGCCTGACCCAATCCATGAGATGGCGATAACTGTGGGAGAGTCTACCCTCTGTCACCTTAGATAAACCCTCCCCGCGCTTTAGTGAAGGATAAATCCAACATAGGGGGGGAATCCCGGGTGACCCTAGGGGGAATGAGACGGAAAGTGAGGTTATGGAAGTGAAGCCCCTATAGGTCAAGTTGTGGAGAGATGGAAAGGCTTGGGATGAAGTCTTGTTGATGAGGGAAGGTTGCCAAGAAGTAGTGTATCTGCAGAAGATTGTTGTACCTGCCCGAGACACAAGAAAATACAAGTATACAAGCCAAGATATCCAATTGACAAGCAAGTGAAGCTTGCTGTCCTATATAGCAGCAGTAAACAATGATGTAATTCAACAAGTAAATGATAATCAAAGCTGCAAATATGTCACCAAAAGTCTAGTTAAAGATGCAACAAGTGAGATAGAGGAAGACTTTAGCAACAATATAGGGCTGTTCAAAGATGTTGCAGAGATATTATAACAGCCTTATGGCTGTAGCAAAAGATTGCTACAGCAGAAAATTCCAACCACCAAAAATTACAAGTAAACCACCCAAAAGATGCTAAATGACAAGTAGATTATTATGGCAACTTTCTAGCAAATTTTGACGGTTAAAAAGAGAGCAAAAGTAAAAGTTTGAGAGCAATTTGCTGCAGTCCCAATGGCTCTAGCTTTAAGTTATAACAACAGTAAGATATCCTTAGCCAAAGAGGACGCCCTAGTGGCTCAAGCAAGCTAGTAGAGCATATAATTGATTCCACTTCAAACAAATTGAAAATCTCGTAAAATCACGTTACCCAATGCAAACAATTTTATTTCTCCAATGCAAAACTCACATTAGTGCCTTTTAAAATATGGGTAAATGGAGTCTTGGATATAAGAGTTGGATCTACAATATCTCTAGGGGTGTAAACCCTTTTACTCCCTAAGGCATGCAAATCAAACTTAGGTAAATCTAGGAGGGTGTACACCCTTCTACTCCTCCTAGCAACCTTGTCCCAAAATGACTTATCAACTAGCAATGAGATGAAGCTTGATGGAGGGTGTATGCACTTATACTCCTCCTACGGTTTCGAGTTTCAACCAATAACACTATGAAACAAGCAAGAAGAACTAACAAATTGCAGATTTTTCTTACTAATTTCAAGGGAGATGCAATATAAAACCCTAGTTCACCAAGCAAATTCACCACAAAGCAAGAGAGTAAGCCTCCAAGAGGTGTGCACCACCTTAGCGCCACAATACACCAAGAGAAATCACCAAAAGACATTTTCAAGAGAGAGAGATATCCAAGTTGCCCAAAGAGGGGGCAAATTTCAGCCAAGTATCTTCTCCAAATGGGAGAGCTATGATGAAAATGATAGATATGATTCTTATTTATACAAATCTCCTAAAAAAGTGTTTGTCCACTTAACAAGGGTAAACCACAAAATAAGGGAGACATTTCCCTTTATTTTGCCTCTTTACAAAGCAAGATTATTTTTTTGCACAAAGAAAAAACCCTAAAAAACATGACGTCACCCCTTTTAGGGCAACGTTTTGGCACTTTGACCAATTTGTTGAGCTTGGAGATGAAACGTTGGGCCTCCAAAGGCCTCCTCCTTGTGCGCTAGGGTCTTCTCCATCAAGCCAAGACTTCTCCTCATCAAAAAGTGTCAAGTGTCAATGAAGTCAACACCACCACCACCACCACCAAACCCTAGCCCCAACAAGACGTCAAGCCCCAAGATGTAGCGCTCTAGCCTGCAAAGGCAAATTGTTGGGGTGTTGAAGGGCTAGGAGAGGTCCTCTAAGGTATCTCTCAAGCCTCCAAAGGCTACAATCATCATCTGATGTGCGGGCCATGGTATCCAACCTGTGGGCTTCTTGCCCCAATAAAGGCCCAAGCTGGGCTTGTTCCTCCAAATCGTCCACTAGTCAAGGTCTTGCAAAGACAGACAAGTGCGCCCTCCAAGGATCTCAAGTCAGAGCATCATGGCAAGTAAAATCACATTTACTTTAAGAGCCATTCAAGCATGTACATAAAAAACTACCTCATCAAATTAAATAGGTGTTCAAAGACCCTATGCAATTTTCCAAGTTTAGGTATGGGAGGGTTGACAAAGTGCCTATTGGGTGAATCATTTCTTAAGTCAAGGAGTGTTTCCTAGGTTGAACCCTCTCTAAGTCATGTGGAGAAGATGAAGTGGATGGGGGGTTAAAACTTTTGTGCATGGGGTTCATGACATATAAGGGTTTGTATTGTCTCATTTATGGGTGCCTTCGTAGAGGGTGTGTTGCACCTTCGTTTTCAATGCATCATTTTTCCAAGCCCATTTATTGCCTTTTTGTTTTTCTTTTTAAATGTTTCCAGGTTGAAGCCAAGGTGGGGCTTCTACCTAAGCATGAAAAACATCTCCCACCTTGACTCTACCTTGGTCACATTATGCTTCCCCAAGTTGAAGACAATGTGTGGGGCTTCTACCTAAGCATGAAAAACATTACCCACACACGCTCTACCTTGGTTGGCATTTTTACATTGTTATTTTTCACGACTCCCATTAGTTTCTTATGAGAGACATTTCATTGTCCTTGGGATCCTTGGGCGAGCATCTAGAAGGTTTATGATTGGCTTTTATCTTTTTCTAGCTACAAACCTCTGGGCCTTCAACCCCTTCTTCCCATGAAATTAGGTACAATCCCTTCTTGGGTCAATACACCCGAAAATCCCAAAAGATAAGGAGACGAACAAGGTGTGAAGTGATGAAAAATGATAAGTATGATTGGGAGTGGCATGATGACTTGTCAAGGAGACCTCCCAGTAGCAAACCCATCCCTAAGGGTGACCACTTACTAGGGCGCAATGTCAACCACCAAGGTGAAACAGGGCAAAGAGCATAACTTCCAAGCAAATGTTCTATAATCAAAAGCAACTTTAAATGCAACATACTCAAATGCCTGAAATATTAAAGTGACACTTGCCACAATACCTGACTTGTACCTCATGGAGCAAGACCCATCGTCTTTCGGAAGCAAGCTGATGTGGTGGATACCATCATGATGAACTTGAGATCTGTCGTGGTGAAGTTGGCTTCTCTCTGTGCAAGTGGACGCTGTTAGCCATCAGTCTCTCGGTACTCCATGTCTGTAACCCGAGGGCCTAGGGCCTCGAGACATCATCTCCTTAGTTATCCCTAGAAATCGGGGATAAGAGTCTTCCCTCTTTAACCTCGTCCAGACTCAGTTTGATCGATTACAAATTTCTTTTCGATGCTTCCAGTAGACATAGGCATTATGAAGTAGGCAACTAGCAGCACTACATTAGACATAAGATTTGTGAGACCCTTGAAGTCCATTGATGCTCGACCAACCAGACCATTGCAGGGATGTCGCTTTAGCCTCTGGGGTAGCTCACACCACACTAGTAGTTAGGGTGCTTCATTTGAGTCTTGGCTGTGAGCTTCTGCATCTAGACAAGGAGACATATCTCGTACCTCCTCTCTTGGCTCTTCTAGATCATTTGATCAGTCATCTATCAAGAGTTTCTTCTCTTCAGTTTCAGACGTTAGCAGAGAGGGCATTGGGGGATGTTGATTGCCCCCTGGAGAGCCGATGGTTCTTTGTTGCACTTGCATGTATCTCACCATCACTTTTTCTCACTTCTCCATGCTGTTAGTGTTGAGATTTGGATACCTTGGAAAGTGGTCCCCATGTGCTTATGAGTCTCTAAGCACAAAGGGGGAAGACTATTACCCTTGTACTTTACTTTATGATTCTAATTTCACTTT
>SNQJ01S0016942.1:239465-267220 GCA_010110895.2 Picea sitchensis
GGCACAAAAAAACAAAAAAACGATATTAAACCCCACTAAAAAAAAATAACAGCCCATTGGTAAAAAAAATCAGACCTCTAGATTAGATTATTAGCAATGAAAAATGACAATAAGAGGCTGGAGAAAAAATTAACAGCAAGGCTGAAGCTTGCTGTCCCATAAAAGAAAAAACATTACATTGTTCTATGGGCATGAAAATCATGGCAAAATGACTAAAAAAAAAACAAAACGTAGGCAAGCAAAGAGGCAAGCAAACTTGCAAAAATCTATAGAAAATAAACATTAACATTGAGGGATTTAGATACATACCTATGAATGGAAGATTCAACACCGGTTGGCAAATGAAATTGAACCCTTGCTCCACTTAGAAATCATTGATGGTGATGATGATGGTTGTTAAGTTGCCTCCACAGTGATTGAGGAAGACCACAAACCCTTCTCCTTCCTTCTCCACAAGCAAAGATTTAGAAATGACCCAAAAAAACTAAAAACTCGGCCTTATGCCCGCGGGTTAAGACGTCCAGCGATTTTTTCGATCGAACCGCGACTTTTAGGGTAAAAGTCGCCGACTTTTACTAAAAGTCGCGACTTTTTCAAAAACGTAAAAATCGCGACTTTTTAAAGGATAAAAATCGGGAGGGGGAAAAAGTCGCGAAAAATCGACTTAATCAACACTGGTATCGACTGTCCTCCATTGCCGAAACTGAGAGAAAATTTATTTTAATCTCTGAAACATACAACACATTTGCCACCTCCAGAGAACCTCCGGACTCCAGCTGGAACCTAACCGTCCCAACTCCCTCTACACCACACTTGGCATGGGTGCCAAGCTGCACATGCAGATCCAAGTCCATCTCTGACCAACTTGTGAACAATTCATGTGTCCCTATCATGTTCTTTGTCCACTAAGAAAAGAAATACAACCAACTTTTGTTGCCATGTCGGTTTCTCTTCTCCTTTGGACTGAACAGATCTCCTTATGCAAAGAGTCCTTCTTTGCTCCATCTGTGAGTCACCGTCTCCAATAGATCTGTCATCCCCTGATCTATGGATGAAAGTCCTTCTTCACCCATCCGAGATACCCTTGAGTCATAGTCCTTCGTGGCTCAAGCACTTGAGAAAAAATCCTTCTTTACTCCAAAGTGGATGACTCAGGCACATGAGAAAAATTCCTTTGCTCCTATGTGTTTTCTTGTATGGCCTAGATCTGTAAGTGAAGGCCTTTCTTCACCTATCCAAGATCTCCATGCTGGTTGCCCGGACCCCTACCTGAAATTATGTTGTTGCCCAACAAGTCATCCAACAGAAATTTCAGCTAGTTGGACCTATTTCCTGCTACCTGGACTCTGATGCCCGAAGCCACTACCTGTTGCTGCCCAAGGTTGCCCACAGCCTTCTGTTGTTGCCTGAACTTCCTGTGGTCTGCCTGACTACTGCCCGGTGGTCTGTCCGAGCTTTTTGTGATCTACCCAGGGCTTCCCGAGCTTTTCTGGGTTGCTCGACGGCTCCTGTGGTATGTTGTTTCCCTACGTCCTTGTTGGCCTGTGATGGTGGCTTCCCTGCTGCGGCATTGTCTTAGTCGACGCCCTACAACCCATTGTTGCAATGGCTAATGTTGCAGTGGCCTCGCAGCCCTGCTGGAGGCAGTTGTGGTCAACCTGTTGGCCCACGGCTCTACATTCGGTTGGCGATTGGCTGCTCCTCAGCATGCCACTCTCTTACGACCGAGCCTCCTCAACTCTTCTCCTCCCCAGCTGCTACGCCCGCGAATCCTTTCAATGCCTGATCCACCTCGGCGACCCACTGGCTGGTGGTTGTGCCCCATCAGCTCCCGGTCGACCTTCTCTTACAGCTGCAGCGCCTATGACTCCCTGCCACCTCCGCCAACTCTATCGCATGTAACCTCTGCTCACGCCCAATTTGCAGCGTTGTTGGTTGCGCTTTTTGCAATCATAAACCAAAGCGTCGTGCCTCTGTACAGGTGTAGATCGTACAGCCTGTACGACCTCTCTATTCCTTTTAATTTTATTTTTATTTTTTTAACCCCGCAACCTGCAAAGATAAATAAATAAAATTGTTCTGCAAAATCATGACCTGTGTACAACCTGGTTTCCCTTTCATAACTAATCATGCTCTGATACCATGTCAAGTTTCAACAACCCAACACCCAATAATTTATTTCCTAGCAAACCCTTGTTGTAATAAACTTATTAAGCAAATTTTACTGAATAAAAGCATGGCTAAGTTTTAATGATCTAAATAAATAAATCAACAGAAGCACAAGGAAACCATACACATTTAAACATGTAATTTTCTGGGTAAATACCCCTGGAAAAAATCTCTAAGGTAAAACCAGTACCTTGTTGATTATATTAAAATGAAATTTGGGCTCTCGTCCTAGGATAATGGCCCACCTGAGGAATAATACGAAACAACAAATAACCTAGCCTATCAACCTCAAGATCTGTCCTTCGATCTTGTTGGTTGTTATTCCTTTGTTGCCCCTTTGCTCCTTTCCTTGGACCCTACCCCTACACACTTAGATGAAAGTCCTTCTCGACCCAATCAATGAGATATCCTATCTCACTCTATGTGTGTCTCCTCCTCTAACTTAGGCTGCCTTTTATAATCTTGAGTTTACCCTAAATCCAAAACCCTAGATCTCCAAAGTGATCAATGGTTGAGATTAGATCTCACCTTCACTTTATGATCTAATGGCCAGGATTTAAATTAACTCACTAATGTCAAATACTTAGGCATTTGACTTAAATTAAACTCCATTAATTATAAAAAGGCATTCACTTTAATAATCACTTTATTAAAGTGAATTTCCTAAGTCTTGAGAGGTATTAAGGACAACTTCCACTTGTTAGACACAAAACCAATGTGGAAGTACCTATCCAATGCTACAAACATCAACAATCACAAGAATGAATCTGGAATCTTTATAGATTGACTTGACACAACGATCCTGTTAAGGAAACAAGGTTCAATCCTGTTATTATGAAGGTTTGAATCCTTCCCCGCTAAAAATAAAGGAAAAAGAAAATAACTTCGATTACTTTTGATTTCTCATCATTTCAATACTATAGTTATTGAAAGAGAATGTGATATAAAACAAGTATAGATCTATATATGGCAAGGGATATTTCTATGGTATAGGATGGTAATACATATATTTGAGAAAAAAGTGTTTATGAAATTAACCTATTGGAGGTACGTTGGTCCTGCTCAGATTGGAACCCTATGAGTAGCTAGTTCCTTAAAAAGTGTGCATGCCATTATGCATGCTCCTCTAGGAGATGATTTTTTTAATGTAATGCATTCTATGTTAGAATGTGAAAGAGATTTTACTGCTGCAACTACTCATATAGTAGATCGTCACATACTAGTGCATGGATCTCAAGAAATAGTTGTGAATAATCTTTTAAGTAAAGATCAGGAGGAGCATCCCGATCTGATCATATTGACACCTACAAGTACCTCTAGTATCGGATCTACAATATTCTGTAGATAAAGCATCTATTATTTATGATTCCAATGTCATTTTTGCAGATGTTGATAATTATCAAGTTAATGAAATTCAGGCGGTGGATAGAACTTTGGAGCAGTTAGTTCGATATTATTTGGAAAAAATTCATAGACAATAAGCATTAGATCAATTTGTGACAGCTTCTGTAAATAGAATTGGTATTTTTGTTTTACATTAGGCTTTCATAATCAACACAATTGTCGTGAGTTGAGACATTTATTATGAGACCTGCACATTGAAATGAATCAAATAATTCATAGAGGATCGGATCTAAAACATTTACTTACCAAAAGCTTGGTTCAATCTAATTCCATATCATGAAATTGGCTTAATGACAGCGATGTATTTGAATAAAGAATATGGAATGTCTTACATACCTACAACTCCCATGGGCGCTGTAGATATAGCAGTCTATTCAACAGAGACAAAAATATAAGGATACCTTGGCTTCTAGCTCATCGGATTGATTATGAACCCTATGTCGATGCACAAACTCAACCTGTTTCCCAAGCTGCTTGGTTTTAAGATCTATTCGTTGCCAGAATTTGATAAGAAAAGAAACAGTGATTTTCAGTGATGCAACTCATGCTGCTTAAATTACTAAGAGACTTGCTCGATAGATGGGAATTCATGTGAGTTGTGCAAGTACTTTTTGTAAACATGATGCAGAATGGTTCAAAGAGCAAATTCAAGATGCAATGAGATATTGATCACAGATGATCATGCTGAGGTAGGCGCTCACGTCGAACCATTTGCTTTGGTACTCAAACACATCTAGCCTTGTGGAGTTCTGCACCAATTCATATCCAAAATTCTCCCTTGGGTCGGTTACAAAGGTACAAATCAAATAGCTGATATAGTTTATAACTCATTTGCTCTTGGTATGGAAGAACATCTTCTAGACATTTTTGGTGGTCATGATATTAAATAGATAATAAGTAAATCCTTATCCCCTTTGGAATCTTGACAGTTGATTAGAATTAAGTCAAATTCCATGGGTGCAAAAATGTTTTTAAAAATACTAATAATTTGGGGCATAAAAACCATTATTGTCGAACTAATATATGCGGTCATTCAGTAAGACGATGTATAATATTATTAAAAGCAAATATGTATTGTAATAAATACAGTTAATGACTATTAGTGATTACGTATAAATTCAAGATGCAATGAGATACTGATCACAGATGATTATCCTGAGGTAGGCGCTCACATCGAACCATTTGCTTTGGTACTCAAACACATCTAGCCTTGTGGAGTTCTGCACCAATTCATATCCAAAATTCTCCCTTGGGTTGGTTATGTTGCCGTCCTAATGCACACTTGCTAACGTGAGCTAAGTCCAACTCACTTAGTGTGCCCTCGGAGACACAATGTCTAAGTTCCAAGTCCACACTATCACCTTGACTGGAACTTCTTCCTTCTAGGCTTACTCCTAGGGAAGCCAAGGGGGGTTGTCCCTAGTTACTAAGTTAATTTCAAAGTTAATGTTCTAGGAGTTGATTTTAATTCGTTATAGGCCAAAGGGAAAATCTAGCCTATGATGACAAGCAGCAATGCAAAGTGCAAGTCTAATCTATATGAGAAATCAGCCCTTTCCCTAAGTCAACTAAGACTAGTGCCTAAGGTTGGGCAATGGGGTCAACTAAAGTTTGAGGGTGGTTGATTACAAAAGTTTACAAGTATGAACAAGTTCAACTACCCACAAAACCCAAAGTACAACTATACAAAATAATTCTAAGTGTTACAAGAGATTACACCATTTACAAACTAGATACAAGGATACATCAATGAGATACAAAGATACACAAGATATACAAGATGTAAGTGATTCACATACACAAGCCAAGCATGCCCCAATAGCACTCAGACTATTGGACTGCCTTCACTGGCAACAATCACACAAAGCACTCAAGAACCAAGGAAAGTGATGCCTCCCCAAGTGGGATACTCAACACTTCCTGATTCACACCCCAATAAGCAGATTAACAGGATATTCAATAAGTAGATCAATTGCTCATGTAAACATAACAAATATAAACATGTAGCTGCAATAGATATAGATAAAACAATGAAGATATCACATGTGTGTTTGCCTATGCATACATCTAATACCCCCCAACATACACAAGTGATCTATGCAACTAGGTGTTGTGGGAATTGCTTAAAGATTTTACAAATTTTAATTCCCTTCCCCCTAAACTAAATGTGTGCTTCAAGCTTCCTCCTCCCTTGGCCAAATGACTGCCTGGTGCTCAAGATAGTAAGGCTAACGAGGCCTTACCCTAGCTTCCAAGGTCAGCCCTGACAGCAAGAGTACTTCCCGGAAAGGATCTCCCCAACGAAACCACGGGACGGTCCCCCGCCACTACCTTCCGTTGTTTTCCTCAAGCCCGTTTTAGATGGTGGAGATGGAAGAATGAGGTCCCTAAAATGTTGCTAAAAGTTATTATGACCCTCGGGTGGGTCTTTAGATGTGTTGGGTTGCTTTTAGACAAGTTTTAGACCTTAAAAATTTTAGTTTTTAGCGTATGGCCGAATTGAAATGTGTGTAAACGATGCTTGCAATGTGTCAATTAACCATCAATAACATATCAATATGTAAAGTAAATGTAGCACGATATTACACCATCAACATATGATCATATGAAAAGAACGTTGCAAGACATTAAACCATTAACCCATGAACCATTCACATGTAAAACGACAATAAAAGATGAAGCGTGAGCTCTTTTGCAAGATGTAAGACGTGGGTGTATATGCCTTAAACCATAAACTGAAAAGAATTGAGCATGTAGATGCTTAACACATGAAACATAAACCCATAACCATGAGATCACATAAGCAAGACGTGGGTGATATTGAAAGAAACCGAAAGTGTAAAACGTGAAACATTCAAACCATAAAGGAGAGACACATGTGTATAAGGCGTGCTTGAAATGAAGATAAGACGTGAGTGCTTAAAACCATGAACAAGACGTGAGCTCAGAAAAATGTAAGTGCTTAACCATAGACAAGGACGTGAGCTCAAAGATGAAATACATGTGCAACATTTAACCCATAAGCGTGAGATATATATGCAAGACGTGGCTTAAAGTAAAGCTAAGACGTGGAGAGCTTAAACCATAACTAAAACGAAATCAAAAGATATCCATCATATGCATAAAAGATGTGCCAATAACTAAACGAAAAGACGAGCTATAGCATTTAGGATTGCATCTAAACCATTTAGCTATTTACCATTAGAGCATGAGCATATGAACATGAAATACTTAAAGGAAATAAAACTTGCAAATGATGACTACCAAAGATATTCTAAACTAGATAGCATAGTAAATCATCACAGGTTGATTTCCTCTTTAAGCCAAGGCGATTTTGGGGATGACTCCCCCAAGGTGCCGGCAATTATGAAAAACAAAACTGAATTTAAAAATTAATTTCCCCTTAAGCCAAGGCGATTTTGGGGATGACTCCCCCAAGGTGCCGGCAAGTTGTATTAATACTATTGACATATGACTGCACAGAAAAGCAGGGCATTCAGTCTTATGTCCTCGAAGATACAAGGACTAGACGGGCTCCTGGCCAACTGCTCAGGCAGAAACTATCTCAATGGTATTAATACTTAGAAACATAAAAATTGAAAGAATAACTTGGAAATGAAATAACGAATGAAGCCAAGACGATTTTGGGGGGTTGGCTAGGCCAAGCACACTCCCAAGGTGTCGGCAATAAGTTAGCTTACAGATATGTACAAGAAATCAATGAAATAATCATGAAATACACAAATATACACAAAGATAAGTTGGAAAATCGTTACCCAAATGAAGATGTGCTTTGATGAAGGCTTGTGGACGAATTTGGGTAGAGTTTCCCCTTGTTGCTGGTAAGTTTCTGCAAAAACCAGCAAGCAAAAGCTTGCTGGAAACGCTGAAAAACACAACACAATGTTAGAGAAATTTTCTGCTTTTACACAGAAAATTTCCACATAAAAATCTACAAGAAAAAGATATATTATTGACCTATCTAAGAGTGTTAAAATGCTGAAAAATATATGAAATGTATGCAGAAAATGACAATGGATAATAAGAAGCTAGGAGTTTAAGAGAGGGTTAAGGGTAGGCTCCTCATCGATGCTATCCCAATAATCCTCTTGAAGTGACCTGCAAAACTCAAGCAAAGTGGTGAAGCATGGAARTAGATAGTTATATTGAAATAAGCCTAGAACGAAATACTTACGAATCCTAAGCTATCCAACATGAACATAAACTAACAAGAATACTCTTCAATTAGTTTACCCAAGCAAAATACTTTGAACTCAAGATCTACTTGCTACAACACAACCAAACTAGAAATATGCAAGTCACCTCATGTGTAGGAAGAAACAAGAATACTCTTCAATCTCTTCGTAATCCTCCAAAGCTTTTCTATTAATCCAAATAAGAGAGTGTTGGGGAAATACTTCTCCCAAAACTCAAGAGCAAAGAGTTGAGTGGCTTGGTGGCAAGAGCAAGAAGGTGGAATGAAATTTCAACAACATAACAATAGCTCAAAGAATGGTGAAGAAAATGAGTGAGGAGGGGTCTTACTTATACCTCTAGAGGCAAAGTGAGGGCACCTAGATTGAATCCAAGTGTCAAGAAGCAGCAATCTCAAGGAGAGGGCGCCCTAGTTAGGGTTTTGGTGCATGGATTGCTGAAGTGGAAGGGCGTGGGCCATAGGAGAGTGAGAGAACAAGCTAAGGGGGGCGCACCTCTCATGGAGGAGGCCCACCACAAGTGCCATGTCACAAAGGAATGGCTAATGAGGAGAGGGGCGTGAGAAATGAGAGGGGGGGGCGTGAGCAATAAAGGAGGGCGTGAGCAATAGAGGAGGGCGCCACATAAGCTAGGTAATGGAGTGTGGGGCCAAGGGAAATGGGAGGTGTATGTCTAGGAAGGGCGCACCTCACATATGAGGGGCCCACACAAAGTATTAAGGCATAATACTAAGGTTTTGGGTGAGGGGGGTCGTTTTTCCCCTTAGGGAGTGAGTAAAAAGGGTGCAAATGTAAGTTAAGTGGGTAGATTAAGGTGTTAAGTGGTTAGGATGGGTTTGGGTAGGTTAGGAGGGTCTAACTTGCTCATTGCCACCTTACCACTAACTCAATAACTCAAAAATTACAATAATTTGACATTTCGGCAATGTCACCTTAGCAATTAAAATTGTTGTTTTCACTGACTCTGACTCTGAGTGGACTAAGACATAGTAAAACTTGTCCGACTGAGCTGAAACTTGGTCAATGAGTGTAGGGGGTTCTATTCCATTTCTTTTGAGCACAAATACCCCTATCAAAAACCTCACGACCGAGTTTTTACAATAATTGCTCAAAAAACATTAATTAATTAAATAATTAAAATTCCAACCTTAGGAAAATTAATTAATTTTAATTAATTAAAAAAAAACTATCTAGACTCGACGAAATTCCGCGAAACTTTCTACACTGTCTGACATGGTCATTTACAACATTCCTAAACAAAGGATACCAAGGGACGAGACCACTAGGACGTTGTTCACCACTCTGGAGGAAATTATTGCATGTGAGGAGGGAAAAACTCAAGGGAAGTCAGCCAGGCCCGAGAGCCCGGTTGACAACCTGAGGATAAAAAACCCTCGGTGAAAGGAACTCCCCCAATGAAAACATCCAAAGGTACCTGACCTAACTATGACTCATGCCGACTTATTACATTATTAACCCACGCAGGGGTGCGGAAATTTCGTTTACAAAATTTGTGCTGGGGCATCAAATGCCCAAGTAGAACCAACACTGTCTGGAACATATGTGCATCTGATGATGCAGACTTCATGGCACATGAGTTGACCCCTAGCTGAATAGGTGGTCAACAGGTTACAAAGGTACAAATCAAATAGCTGATATAGTTTATAACTCATTTGCTTTTGGTATGGAAGAACATCTTCTAGACATTTTTGGTGGTCATGATATTAAATAGATAATAAGTAAATCCTTATCCCCTTTGGAATCTTGACAGTTGATTAGAATTAAGTCAAATTCCATGGGTGCGAAAATGTTTTTAAAAATACTAATAATTTGGGGCATAAAAACCATTATTGTCGAACTAATATATGCAGTCATTCAGTAAGACAATGTATAATATTATTAAAAGCAAATATGTATTGTAATAAATACAGTTAATGACTATTGGTGATTACGTATAAATTTTGTTTTAGATCTGGGACTTTTCTACTTCTCTTTCTCGATGTGCTAGAAAGCAAGGTGGGACTTGAACAACATGAATGATTCATGATTTGACACCTGAATGATGTTCTTAGTTCAACATCTATATATCTAACAAAGATTTATTTCATAACGGATTTTTTATATGAATTCAATATCAGTTCATTTTTTCAATTAGGGGGCACGATATAGGGTTAGTGTAAATAAAATAAATGAGCTAAAAATCTTTTAAGTCTACAACGTTCTAAAAGATTAGTACAGTGAATCGGCAAAGTAAATGTATATTCATCTAGATATGAAGAATTCAATAAGAGAGTATACCTATTTTGATTGAAAGACAAATGATCTCAGAATAGATAATAAAACCCTCCCTATTTGTGAACAAAAACAAATACGACCGGGGTAAATAATGCTGATGTTTTGGTAGCTGCGGGAGGTATTAACCTCCATGGAGAAACCTTTGACTAGAATAGAATATTCCGGAAGCAAGAGAAAAACTAAAACAGATGTGTGAAAACCCTGGAAGACAAGTCGGCTCAGCAGAATAAGTAATATTGAAGTATTATATGTAGAAAAGGACAGGTCAGCCCTGCTTGAAGAGACACATGTTCACCTGGCCAGATTAGTATAAATAGAAAGCGCTTTAGCTCATTTGGAAAAACACACACTCACTCAGTTGATGCGCATATCTTAGAAGTGCAGTAATAGTAGAAGTAGTGCACAAGTCAGGAAGAGGAGCAGTAGCAGCTCCTGTGGTGCAGCACACTCTTGTTCAACCTTTTTGGTACTCTTACTTGTGGGCTACGTTGGAGAAGGTGTGCTCTCTTGGTTTATCTGTTGGTTATAGTGTGGCTTCCCGGAATCATTCTATCTAGCAAATGTTAAGGTGCTCGGGGGTGGCTTTGTGCCTATGGTTGGGTGGCAATGGTGTAGCATTGTCTATGGTAAACGAGCACAATATTCTAACAGGTTATGGGCCCACACCACCTTCGGAATAGTCTAACCACCGGAAGGTAGATCCGCAACTCTCTTTCAAGCTCGTTGTAGCACAATTGTAGTTGCAGCTAGGGTTTATGATCTTGCAGCCGCAACAAACCCTAACCTGATTGTTCGGGCAATTTAAGTGAAGCGTTTGGCATAATTCTTGGATATCCTAGTGTGCCCTAACCCAGCACATCTCCTGGTGACCTCAGCCATCAAAAACTTCAAAGTTGAATTTTTGGGTCAAAGTCAAGGTTTGACTGGTCAAAGTCAAAAGACTGGTCAAGGTCAAAGTCAAAGACAGTCATGACTTCCTCCATAAAATCAAAGTGACGCAACAAAAGCATGGCAAGGATGATTTTAAGGATGGAAATTTATTTTAAAATGTAGAAACCTTAGCGAATCTTACTAATCCTTCATATGTCAACTATAAATGTTTGGCAATATTTTTGTAAAAATATTCAAATTTTTAAGTATTTTATATAGTTTTTATAATTTTTTGGCGATTTTTAAGGTAAAATAATTTTATCCTATAGAATTTGGGTGAATCATTTTTAAAATAGTGAATCTCGTTTTTGGAAAAACCATGGAAAATTAGCCCATGAGCAAAATTTAGCCCCTAAAATTTAGCATGGTCTCTTGATAGAGCATGGAATACAAGGATTGACATCATCCTTGCAAAGAACAAAGAGAAAAATTATGGAACCACAGACTGAAGAGCAAGCGTCGAAGGATGAAGAGTTTGATTTTTGGAGCTTCCAAGCACATGAATATGGAGTAGGAGAAACAATAAAAGCAACTACTGCAGATCTAAATCTATGGAAAGAGAAGGGATCTTTGTCCAAGAAGCAATCGTAGAGCCAGAAAGACCTCAGATCTAATACATTCGGAGGAACAACACACTCTCTGGGTTGGAAAGAATACTTGTCTCAGAAGAAAAGCAACTCAAGCGAAACAATAGCTCGACTCCAGGTTTGCATATCAGGTTTGATATTTTTATTGTTGCTTAAGTATTGCAATCCTTTAGATTTTATTAATGCCAGGAACAAATGAATACTTAGTAGCATGTACTATTAATATAAATGCTTATTGTACTTAATTGCAATATGAACTAACATCTCCTCTAGGAGATATTTCTTGTTCTTGTTCTAAGGCAGGACACCTTGGTAATGCTATAATGAATTACCATGAAATTGATATGTTCTTATATAAAATGCTATTATATTGGAAACACTTTTTCTCTTGTTGTTCCTGTTTCGAGTAGGTTATCCTACGTATTCCAGGAAGGTTACCATAGAAAGAAAGACTTGAAAGGACTTAGAGGGAGTCAAACTTTAGAGGGAGTCAGTGATCAGGAAGAAGCAAGGTTTTGTGACACTTTGCAAGATGCATAGGGGCATGCATCAGATGGAAGCGTGGTTCGAGGATTCTCTCAGTTAGAGGGAGTTGATGGAAGAATTCCAAAAGGAGGATCTTGTAGGCTTCATGCCGAGATGTAGGCCTTTGTGCCGAGTTGTAGGCTTTGTGCTGAGTTGTAGGCTTCGTGCCGAGTTGTAGGCTTCGTGTCAAGTTGTAGGTTTCATGTTGAGTTGTAGGCTTTGTGCCGAGTTGTAGGCCTTGTGCCAAGTTGTAGGCTTCGTATCAAGTTTTAGGCTTCATGCCAAGTTGTAGGCTTCATGTCGAGTTGTAGGCCTTGTGCCGAGTTGTAGGCTTTATGACGAGTTGTAGCCTACTCCAGTGAGATGGTCTGGTATGTCGAGTTGTTGCTACACCCGTGAGACAGTCTGGTACGCTAGTGGTGTAGTCAAGAACCTGTATGGTTGTGATGGTGTTGCTCGTAATATGATATAGGTGATCATGAGATACCCTGTGCAGCTATGGTTATGCTACCAGTCTGCAAGACCATGTAGGTCTTGCCCATGCCATGTGAGATGGATGGATAATGATGATAGTAATGATGATACTCATGACATGGGTGTAGCCATGGGTGAGCACGTCATGAGGGTGTAGCCCGTGACGATGATGGTGACACACACTACAAGGTGTAGCTCTAGTGTTCTCTAGCGGGTTGTGGCCCCTAGACAAGATTGATAGGTCCACATGGGTGTAGCCATGTGTGACGTAATGATGCTACCAGTAGCATGGTCTGTGTAACCATGACGAGAGGATCATGGCATAACGAGCAAGGCTATGAAGACCAGAAGGGAACATCATGGTTAAATACCTCCCTAGCTAAGAGGGAGTGTTGATGTTTTGGTAGCTGCGGGAGGTATTAACCTCCATGGATAAACCTTTGACTAGAATAGAATATTCCGAAAGCAAGAGAAAACTTAAAACAGATGTGTGAAAACCCTAGAAAACAAGTCGGCTAAGCAGAATAAGCAATATTGAAGTATTATATGTAGAAAAGGACAGATCGACCCTACTTGAAGAGACACTTGTTCACCTGGCCAGATTAGTATAAATAGAAGGCGCTTTAGCTCATTTGGAAAAACACACACTCACTCAGTTGGTGCACATATCTTAGAAGTGCAGTAGCAGCAAAAGTAGTGCGCAAGTCTGGAAGAGGAGTAGCAACAGTTGCAGTGGTGCAGCACACTCTTGTTCAGCCTTTTTGGTACTCTTACTTGTGTGCTACCTTGGAGAAGGTGCGCTCTCTTGGTTTATCTTTTGGTTCTAGTTTGGCTTCCCGAAATCATTCTATCTAGAAAAGGTTAAGGTGCTCGAGGGTGGCTTTGTGCCTATGGTTGGGTGACAATGGTGTAGCATTGTCTATGGTAGACAAGCACAACATTCTAACAAATAAGAGGCTTTTTAAGTTTCTACTATAATTATATGCAATTTGATTTGGCCAACGGCCTTTTTTGGAGATCACCCTACCAATGGAGGTGATAAATGGCAACAATTTATGTTTTGAAGGAAGAGTGACAGGTTGCCTTCAAGAGCACTCCCCCTATTTTGAGCTCTGTAATGTCCCTGTTATCCCCATTTTGTGGATAACTAAGGAGATTATGTCTCGAGGCCCTTAGGTTGCAGATATGGAGTGTCGAGAGACTACATGACCAGCAGTACCCTTTGCAAAAATGTAAAACCCACTCACCACCACAGATGGTCACAGGTTTGCAGATGGCATCCCCCACATTAGCTGGCCTCTGGAAGGAAGTGGGCCTGGCTCCATGAGGTATAAGTCTGTATTATGGTGAGCATCATTTCAATATTCAAGCCATTTGATTATGTTGTATCTTAGATTGCTCTAGATTTCATGATATATGCTTGGACATTATTCCTTTTGCCCTGCTTCACCTTGGTGGTTGACATTGTTCCCTAGTAAGTGGTCTTCCTTGGGAATGGGTTTGCTACTAGGAACTTCGTTAATGAGCCATCGTACCGTTTCCGACCATACTTACCACTTTCCATCATTAATTCCCCTCCAGTTCCTTATATCTTGGGATTTTAGGGTGCATTGACCCAAGAAGGGGTTGTCCCTCATTCTATGGGAAGAAGGGGCTGAAGGCCCAGAGGGGTTGATGTTGGGTAAAAAATAAAAGCCTTGTTTAAACCTTCTAGACGCTTTGCCCAGGGATCACCCAAGAAAGCAATGAAATGCTTATCTTTAAGTAAAGGGGACCCACAATATAATAAAGAATGCTTAAAAGGTTAGTTGAAGGATAGGAGGTCTCATCACGAGCCGACCTATCATGTCCGTGAATATCTAGTGGTATGACATTGTCATCATCTAGTCACCAAATCAGGGCAATGGCTCTCAGTTGAATGGCTAAGAGAAAGGGGGTCTCATTACGAGCCAGCCTTCTAATTTCCACTAGGTGTTTGTGGGTGGCATTGCCATCATCTTGTCACCACGCCAGGGCAGTGACCTTCAATCTCTCCTTATGATATATTGAAAGAAAATACAAAGAAAGAAAGATAAAAGGCAATTGATGGGCTTGGAAAAAGTGCATTGCAAATGAAGGTACCACACACCCTCTACAAAGGCACCCATGAATGAGACACTACGACCCCTTGTATGTCATGATCCCTATGCCCATTGAGTCTTGACCCCAACCACTTCATCCACTTTACATGGCTTACAGAGGGATCTCTTGGAAACTCTCCTTGACCTAGGGCAAGACCTACCCAATAGGACACCTAGTCGACCCTCCCATATTCAAGCTTGACAAGTCGCATAGTGTCTTTGAGCAATTAATTGTTTGATATAGTGATCTTTGATGCACATGCTTAGATGGCTTATTTATTGATTGGATTCACTTATCATGATGTTATGACTTGAGATCCTTGGAGGGCGTGCTCATTTGTCTTTGCAGGACCTAGTTGGTGGACAGTTTTGGGAGAACAAGCCTAGCTTGGGCTTCCATGGGGCTACAAGCCCACAGGTTGGACATCAGGGGCCCGCATGCCGGATGAGAGAGATCAAACTTGGAAGGCCTTGATGATGACTTGGACGACATAGCCCAGCCCTCACTTGCCAAACGATTTTCCCAGGAGGGGCAAAACTGCCTATTTTTGAGCTTGACGTCATGCTTGGAGGGCTAGGGCATGGTGGTGAGGTGCCACTCATTTGACACATGGACGTTTTGAGGAGAAGAGGATCTTCACCATGATGAGAGTGCTTAGATGCTTGACATGTGGCCTTTGGAGACCTACCCATGCTTCTCCAACACCAACGACTTCCTCAAAGTGGCAAAACATTCCCTAAAGGGGAGACATCCTTCTAAAATTAGGGTTTTCTTATGTGAAAGTGAATTTTAAATGAATTAATTTGTAAAAGGGGGCAATATTAGGGTTGTTGACCCCTAATCTGTGTTTTACCACTTAATTTGTGGACAAGTCACCTTGGTGACATTTGTATAAATAAGAGATCATAAGATCTCATTTTAACATAACTCTCCCTCATTGTGAGAGGACTTGGTCTGAAATTTTCGCTACACTTGGCTCTTTTTGTCTCTTGTGCACGTGTTTATGGCTATATTGATGAATTGTTGATGGAGGAGTGAGGCGCTAGCCTTGGATGATGTTTTTCTAGCTCTTATGGTGGATTATCTTGGCATTTCTCTTGATCTTGGTATGGTCTTTTACTATTATGCTATCATTTTTTCAAGTCAAGTATTGTTATGCTAGGCACTAGGTGGGAAGTATAAGGGCATACACCCCCACCATAGTCTTCATCATTTTATGCTTCATCTCATTGATTATACAAGGGTTTGCTAAGAGAAGTATAAGGGCATACACCCACTTAGCTTAAACCCTAGCTAGAGAAACTTGCCTTGGGAAGTAAAAGGGCTTACACCCCCAATGAGGTAGCTTCTCTAGCTCTTTATTTACTTGAATCCACTAACCCAATAGTAAAGGCACTAGTCATATTTTTTTTGCATTGGGAGATATAAAATCATTGCCTTGGGAAACATAATTTTTTATCTTTTGAAAGGTTCCTTGCTTGAAGTTGATTTGCCTCATTGAGAGGAGTCTTCACCCACTAGGGCGTCCCCTCTCTCCCACTATTCTAATTGTTGTTACAAACTTTAAACTAAAGCCATTAGGGTTGCTTAACCCTAGCTGCTAACACTCTCATAACTCCTAAACTAACCCTAGACTAACTCCTAATTTTTGCTCACTTACTCTACTACCTAGGGTGCATCTTTTGGGCTAGTTCTTGGCACTTTTCCATGGTTCATTTTGTTGCTGCATGCCATTGAATGCTACAGCCATAAGACTGCAATTTGCTGCAGAAAATACATGTTTACAACAGCCATCTTCTCTTGCTTCTTAAGTACCATTTTTCAGCCTGTATTCATTGCTAATCGTGATGTTGCTTTACTTAACTAGTCTAAATCTTTGTATGCTGATTTAGATGTTTTATTTGCTGATATAAACTGATATTTACTGCTGCAAATTAGGGACAGCAAGCTTAACTTGCTGATCCAACTAACATATATCATTGCAAAGTGTCTTTTCTTGTGTCTCGGGCAGGGACCATCATCCGGAGAAGTACTATACCTGTGGGACAACAATTAAAAGACTTACAAGGCATCTCTTCCCACCTTTCATCCCACTTAGACTTGACCTCTAGGGGCTTCACTTCCTTTTATCTTCATCTCCATCTCAATCACCCTAGGGTCACCGGGATCGCCTCCCTAGAGTGACCTAGTCACCCTTGAAGTGCGGGACCTACATCAAGGTGACATTGGGTGTAGGATTCCCAAGTTGTAGCACTTGCTTTGTGGTTGGGTTGGCTTTGCCAAACCTAGAACTTGCGCTATAACAGTCCCTAGGGCAAAATTGGAGTTTTGTTGTCATTAAGACAAACTGTTTGCCTGTATATTACCCATTAACACTTCTACCAGCTCATAGATACCTTAAAGATAATGGTTTCTTCAAATACATCAAATGCAACCAGTTGTTCAAAGATCTAGAATTGGTTACAGTGCTCTGATACCACTGTAATAGCCCCAGGGTTTCTAGGGACTTCAAACCTGCTGGTAAACAGTTAATTGTGCAATTTTCTAACCAGTTAGGAACAATACCAGCAATTGTTGTACCATAATAATAGCAGAAGAAGTATCATTGTATATCCCTAGGGTTCTTGAGGACTTAAACCAACTGGAAACAATATTTCCCCAGTGTTTTATCAAACACAGAAGCCAATAGTACGCCACTATTTCACAAAGAACACCAATACTAATTGCATAATAATTATCAGCAGGGAGATTACCACTTAGTGTCTGATATCCCACAATAAACAGTGACCAAAACCAACAGTAAACTGGCAGAAACAGTATGCATAAACAACAGTAGTAGTATCAAAATAGTATCTCCAAAACTAGTAGTAAAACCCTCAATGAGGTTGTTGTCCCAAATACAGAATTTAATTCCAACAGTTGCTTAGAAATTCTGACCGAACATTAGTTGTAGAGAGCTCCTAGAATCGTTAGAATAAATAATGAACCTGGGCAAAGAGGGGCCCGATCCTATTACTCCTGAGTTGAATACGCCTTCTAACTTCCACTAGGGCCTCCACACAGGCTCCACAGACTGCAGTAGGGCTCGGCCCTTAGTCCTGGCTTGTACAACCTTCTGTGGCAGCTTCAGCTGGTAACCTGGAACCTTCGGCCTATCCAAACAAAGCAACCAACCTCCCAAAATATCCCTGACTCAGCTACAGGATTGAACCTCCTTCAGCACACCTTCTTTTCAACCCACGAACCTCCCAGAATGGACTCCTGAGGCAGTGATAAGTAGGTTGAGCTAGGGTGAGGATAGCCCATTGAAACTCAGCAAGAATAGGGTTAAACAACCCTCAAAAGACTGAGGCAACCGCCTCCCAAATCTAAGACAAAAGAATACCTTAATCTGAATCATTGCATTGATCCCCTGTTGCACAATAGACAGAGCGTTGAGCTAGGGTGAGCCCTAGGCCACACCGAAACTCAACAAAGAAAGGGAGGGTTTACCCACCCTCGAAGGGACTGAGGCAACCTCCTCCAAAAAACAGAAGAGAACTCCAAAATAATCCAAATCCGAGTTGCCCCTATCCAAACGAACCTCGTCTTTATTTATACTCCTTCCTCACGTTGGATTTGTCCCATTGGTAAAGTCATCTCTCCTTTTTTGTGGGTGATTATCCTTTAGATCAGGTCCGCTCTCATGGATTTTATGGGTAAGTCAGCTCAACACACCTTCTATGGGCGAATTAGTGCCCCTTTTTGGCACCCATGCCTCCCCTCCTCTAGGCCATAGCCTACAAGGAGCCCCCCTTAGACTAACATGCTCTCCCTCAATGAGGTCAAAAGGGTGGCGACATAACAGTCCTCCCTTTCCAAGATTGCTTTTCCTCAAGCAACTACAAACCAGGATGCTGCAAAATATGCTCGTTCTCCCACGTGGCATCCTCTACCAGCCAATCTCTCCACCCGACGCGATACTCCCTAATCACTCTTCTCCTCAATCTCCTCTCTCGGACATCCGAAATCTCCTCGGGAGACAACAACATCTGTCCCCTCTCATCTATTGGCGGTAACTCAATGAGTGTAGTGACCCGTGGTCCCCACGCCCTCTAGAAGCATGATACATAGTAAATACTGCGACCTTGGCTACCCACGGTCAACTCCAGCTCGTAAGCTACCTCTCTGTCTCTCTGAATCACCCTAAAGGGACCAAATAGACATGGCCTCATCCTCTCAGCGCCACCTCTCCTCCATGGAGACAGTCTAAATGGTTGCACCGTCAAGTACACCACATCTTCGATTTCAAATCTATGCTTTGCCATGTGCCTGTCTACACACACGCTATGCCAATCCTGGGTGGCCTGTGAGTTATCATGAATGATATTGCTGCATTGCTCGCCCAAATGTAACCACTCAATCCATGACCTTACATAATCATGCAAACACTTCTCAATCTTTCAGTCTACTGCCATCGTTGAGCCAACTGTCTGAAGGTAATAACTAATGTGGGGAATCAATCCTGCCTAAAGAGTGTACCCCGACCCGCTCAATTGTCAGGCCGTATACTCCCCCATATGTCTTGACAAGGCATTTGCGAAGCCTCTCCCTGCGGAACCCTCTCGGACCTGCTCATATGTGGTGAAGTCACCGGGGTCACAAACTACCCTGTATGATGTGAAGCACCCCCTACTCATAGTATTGATATGCCATGTGCTCATATAAGAACCTTCAAGACTATCCCTGATCCAAGCAATCATAAGCAGTCGAGGCTTAGTCGACTTCTCGAAAGACCACGCCCCAAGAGTAAATCCTGGAGAGTGCAAACTGGCCATCCCATCTGTGTTAGCTACCGAGTTGTCAACAACTGCGATCCCGGGGTCCCATGCCAAACATAGAGAGGAACCATCGTGTTGAGGTTGCATCCCTCCAATCATCACCGTATGACCGCCATGCTCAAAATGTGTGTTCCTCTCCTACAACTCCCTATCATGGATCATACTCGGCCAAGATATCTCAGTGAAGTCAACCCCTGTCAATCTACGACTATCCTCGATCCTGGGCATCATGAAAGAAAAGAAAAACTCCACAACTCCTCTCACCTCATCTCCATCATGATGCAGACCAGTCACTACCTCGACTCTGTCGATCGTCAATCTCATTTGAAGCAACCCATCACTCTGATGAATTCCTAGATCCCACCACCATTATTGGAAGTCTACCACTCCCAATGTTTGTTGTTGAAAAGTCTGGGCACTGCTCCAATAAAGTCTGAAACTCCCACTATGCACCCGGTACACTGATCACCAAGTCCCAATGAATGGTCTTTGTCGCTGGTACAAGGCTATCTGTCCCACTAAAGTGGCTCGGGGGTTCCTCCCATGTCCTGCTGAGGGGATCAAACCACAACAACAAATGCCTCGACAATTGTTTGCCATACTGGAGAGTGACTAATGTGTTGGTCATGCCTTGGCCCCAAGGCATGAAGAAGGTCGCCTGATGATATCCGGGAACATACTTGTGAGTGTCTGACTCCCTAATCCTCACCAGTTGACATCCTCGATGAAGCTCGATCACCAAGGTGTATGTTGCTCCCCAAGGCTCAGCCATCCACTCTCCGATCCTGGGTAACCTCAAACCAATGGTATCCTCGAGACCTCTGTCGAGAGGTCTCCCTAGAGGCAATGCTCCAAAGCTTTGTTGCACACTATTGTATGTCAATGTAGTCCCCTACACATTGTTGCACACCACTGTGTCCTGATCCTGGGCAAAGAGGGGCCTGATCCTGCTGCTCCTGAGCTGGATACACCTTCTAACTGCCACTAGGGCCTCCACACAGGCTCCACAGACTGCAGTAGGGCTCGGCCCTTAGTCCTGGCTTGTACAACCTTCTGTGGCAGCTTCAGCTGGTAACCTGGAACCTTTGGCCTATCCAAACAAAGCAGCCAGCCTCCCAAAATATCCCCGACTCAGCTACAGGATTGAACCTCCTTCAGCGCACCTTCTTTTCAACCCACGAACCTCCTAGAATGGACTCCTGAGGCAGAGATAAGTAGGCTGAGCTAGGGTGAGGCTAGCCCACCAAAACTCAGCAAGAATAGGGTTAAGCAACCCTCAAAAGACTGAGGCAGCCGCCTCCCAAGTCTACGACAGAAGAATACCTTAATCTGAATCGTTGCAATGATCCCCTGCTGCACAGTAGACAGAGCATTGAGCTAGGGTGAGCCCTAGACCACACCGAAACTCAACAAAGAAAGGGAGGGTTTACCCACCCTCCAAGGGACTAAGGCAGTCGCCTCCAGAAAATAGAAGAGAACTCCAAATAATCCAAATCCAAGTTGCCCCTATCCAAATGAACCTCCTCTTTATTTATACTCCTTCCTCACGTTGGATTTGTCCCATTAGTAAAGTCAGCTCTCCTTTTTTTATGGGTGATTATCCTTTAGATCAGGTCGGCTCTCATGGATTTTGTGGGTAAGTCGGCTCAACACACCTTCTAAGGGCGAATTAGTGCCCCTTTTTGGCACCCACGGCTCTCCTCCTTTGGGTCGTAGCCTACAGGGAGCACCCCTTAGACTAACACGCCCTCCCTCAATGAGGTCAAAAGGGTGGGGACATGACAAGCTCCATCCTATTTTAAAAGACACTCCTAAGGAATGCCACAAGGAGAGGAAGACATATGGCATAGAAAGCACCATTTGACAAGGTCGACCTTCATATTTTAAGGCAGTGACAGCATGAGAGAGACTAGTGTTAGAGTATGTAGCTCGGGCAGGTACTTCCACACTAGGGGTGTCTAGTAGTGTGGAAGGGGCCCCCATGATGTCTAGACAACTTAGTGATGGTGGGGATCACTTAAGTCAACATGAGATAAAGTCACAACCATTGGATGTGACTTAAGTTGTCTCAATGCTTGATTAAGTCCCCACTGTCAAATCTAGATCTTAAGAAGAAGATCTAAGGGCCAGGATTGAATGAGAGAAAGGCTAGGGTTATAAAACACCAAGAAGACCTCATTTCTTATTTATCTCAAGTGAAGACAACCAGCTGAGTGAGAGTGGTCCTTCTAGAGAGATCTAGTAACTAGTTGAGTCGAACCAGTCAAGTAGAGACCGAGTTGGGTCGTATGAGCAAGGGAGGGACCGAGTAAGGGTCCAAATATTCTCCAAAGTGCAAGCAATCAGCAAGGAAGAAAGGATACAGGCTGCAAGGAAGAAATCGAGCCAACCAGAAAACGTACCAAGTAGCTTGAAGGTCGCACGACTGGTACGGATCGATCAAAGACGTAGAGAGAGTACTGTATGGGTGCTAACAGCAGCAGAGAAGTTCTGTTACAGCATAGTATAGCAGAAAGAGAGAGCCCTAGCTGTAACAAGAGGTGTTGTACAGCTGTACAGCCGCCCAGAAGAGGATTAACGACTGTACAGAGCCATACAGGTGGTACGGCCTCCTAAACCAGTTTTACTGTGACATTTTTGTATGTATCTTTGACTGGGAAACAAATATAATAAGGTTTTCCCCAGAGGAGTGGGGTTTCCAGAAATATTTGTGCTGATATCTTTTGTGTGGCTGCTCTAAATATTTTACTGTCAACGACTATAGCATAAAATGTGTGTTTTCCAGCCTGTTAATCAGATCTGATACTTTCTGTATTTGCTGGTTTATCTATGAATTTATGCTATAAAAGTTTACAACTAGCACATTCTATAAGGCTTAAAGAAGATCCCTAGAAGAGGATCACTCCTCTGTTAAGGAAAATTGATTATTTTACGTAATTTAATAGTGTTATTTCTCAAAGAAAATAGTGGATCTAGAAACCACTAATATTATTTTATTGAAAGAGAGGTTGAGCTCTTCTCTATATAAGGACAAGCCCTCTCATTTGTTGAACATGGTTGGATTTATGGGAGATCTTCTCTAATCCTAGTTGAAGATCTATTGGGAGGATGAAGTTAAGGTTCTGCTCTATGTCAGGTTCTCCATCTTTCTACCATTTTTCTTGGGTTATTTTGACTGTTGGAAATTACTTGAACAGATCTGCTGTTTTTAAAGCTTGAAGAAGAGTGTTTTTGCTCCAAAGAGGATATTATGGTTGAGGTGAAACCCTCCCTTTGTCTTGCTGTAATCTGACTGTTAGATTGAAGCTTTTAGTTGCTGTAATATCACAATTAGGGCTGTGACTCTCCTTTGAAAGCTTCCCTAGCCAGGGTCTCAAGTTTAGGTGTGGCACATCTTGGCCCTCTTGGACTTGCAGAGGAATTATACTTGAAGACTAACATACAGTTGACTGTTCATTCTCAACAGAAGGCTTCCCACTTGTTTTCACTTCATGCTATGGTTTTGTCTTTGGCTGTCCTTTATCTATGAATTGTTACACCTTAATAAGTGGCTGATTTTGACTTCTTGTGAGGGGAATCTTTAGAAGAGCCCTCCTTTTTTCCACATGTTGAAGTAAATCCACTTGGTTAGTTTGAGCATGTTTGTAACAGCCTTACAATGCCTTCTCCATATTGCCTGAACCCTCTTGAATGTAATTATTTGACTTCATCACCCAATTGGAAAAGCACTTGTCTTGGTCCACCATACCATCTATTTCTAACATTTATCTTACATTATTACTAGGGAAACCCCCTTGTGCCATAGGAGAGCCGACCTAAAGAGAGAGGAGGTGTTGTTTGTTGATGATTGCAGCTTCATGAGACATTCTTCAGGTCTTCTCCCCAGAGCAGTGGGGTGGGTCGACCTGTGCCTTCTCCCTATCTTCTCCCCGATGGACTGAGCTAGGTTGACCTGAGATGAGTCTTCTCCTCAGTTGTGATGGGCTGGGTTGACCTGAGACGAGCCTTCTCCCCAACTGGATGGGCTGGGTTGATCTGTGGGGATGCCCCTGATCTTCTCCCCGTATCGGATTGGGTTGAATGCTCCTATGAGACTGAGTTGAGCAAGACACTTGTCAGAGGAGTGGCAAGTTGTCCTGGGATGGCACCCAACGTTCCATGGGAGCATACCATGTGGACGTGTCACTTGGGAGTTGACCAAGTGGACACATCACAAGGGAGCAGCCCTTGACGATGATGATGACTTGTTCTAGTGGGTCATAGCCCCTAGAAGAGATGAGGATGTTCACACTGGGTGCAGCCATGTGTGACATATTGATGCAGCCTTTCACTATGATGACCAGAGACAAGAAGAAGCCCAATGTCTTGTGTAGAAGACCCATCAGAAGCCCAACGTCTTTTGTAGAAAACCTAATCAACTAAAGTCGGCTTGGATGAAGAGACACCTTTTGAAAAGGATAAAGTTCACATTGGACTTGTATAACTAGAGAGAAATATCACTCATTTTGTCATAACACACTTGGATCACTTTCTCTCTCTTGTGTAGCACTAGCCTCTTGGGATTCTAGCACACTTCTTCTTGGTGATGGAATTTTCTCTTGGACTATTTATTATCTAGTGAAGGTTGCAGTTGGGTTTTTCTCCCTTGTGAAGAAGGGTTTCCCATGATATCTCTTGTGTATTTTGTGCATGGTTATCTTCTTGTGATCTTGGATAATTGTATGATGCAATTAATGCTTAGGGTTTATGCCTCATGATGCTTATGCTATTGCAAAATTGAATAGAATGTTAACAAGTTGATCAAGCATAAAAATTCAACATTGTTGTGGTGACATTGGACAACCCTCTTGAGTTCCCCTTGTTAGAGTTTAAGCTATTATTAGGTTTCTTTTCAATTTACTGGATAACCATAGCATAGATAGGATCACTAAGAGAAACACAATCACAAGAGACACATCATTTATCCTAGGAAACCCTCATGGGGGGAAAAACCCAGCAAAAACTTCCTCAATATAGATAGCCAATACAATGCCAAGAGAATAAACCAAACACTACAGAAAGTCCTCTCCCAAGTAATGTGCCTCTCTCTCTTCCTTCTTCTCCAACTGCAGCTCCAAACTTGTGCTCTAGATGATCGAATGAGTGAGTGAGTAAATGAGGCGTTGGCCTCCTTTATTTATACAATCTAGCAGGTGATGAAAGGAAGTGTCTTTTCACTGACAGGGCCGACTTCTCTTTCTGGGTGGTTAGAACCACTTTAATTTATTCTGGGGGCCGACTTCTCATTTTGCATATTACAATTAGGGTTTGACCAATCCACAAAAAGGGATTTGGTCATTTACAATGCCCGACATGATCAATCCACAAAAGAGGATTGATCTAATGAATAATACATCAATAATACATAGAATACTCTTTGCAGTTACAATATTTCAACACTCCCCCTTAACAAGAAGGGTATTCTACAACAACATCAGGCGAGAGAGGGGGCAACATCATCGACAGCATCTGGAACACTAACTGGCGTATCTATAAATCATTGGAAGTTTATCTCATCATCAATATCATCAACAACAAATCACAAAGGTTGGAGCATCATCAACATCAGCACTAGGCTGAGAGTCTTCAGCATGAGGTTGGCATCACAACACGAAGTTGGCTACACAATATCATCAGCACAAAGTTGGCATCATAGCACGACGCTGGCAACACAACATCATCAGCATCAAGCTAGCATCACAGCACTAGGCTAGAAACACATCATCAGCAAGAAGCTGGCATCACAGCGCGAGGCTGGCAACACATCATCAACACGAAGCTGGCATCACAGCGCGAGGATGGCACATCATCAGCAGCATGAAGCTGGCATCGCAGCACGAGGCTGGCACATCATCATCAGCATGAAGTTGGCATCACAGCACGAGGCGAGTACATCATCATCAACATGAAGCTAGCATCACAGCACAATGCTAGCAACACATCACTACTCCCCCTTTCGAGGGAGGTCCTTTCGGACAACACCAAGCTTATCTCGAAAGTGCTCAAGCTTTACACGAGATAGAGGCTTGGCCAGCACATCAACACCCTGTTCATTGTGCTAACATATTGGAGCTTTATGGCTCATCTTTGCACCATATCACGGATGTAATGACATCGGATCTCTATGTGTTTTGACTTGTCATGGAACACAGGGTTCTCTGTCATCTTTATGCAGCTCTGGTTATCACATATGATCATGGTTGCTTCCATCTCTAGATCGAATAGATCTGTCAACAACTTTCGAAGCCATATGTCTTCACAACTGGCAGAACATGCAACAATGTATTCTACTTCTGCCCTGCTGAGAGAAATGCTTGATTGCTTCCTACTCTGCCATGAGATCATGGCTGACCCCAGACTGAAACAACATCCTGAAGTGCTCTTTCTGTCAGAGACACTTCCAACCCAATCTGAATCGGTATAACCACTTAAGTCTGAAGTCATGATCTCCATCATAACTGGGGCCAAAATCTAATGTACCCTTAAGGTACTTCATCACATGTTTTGCAGCAACCATGTGAACACGTCTGGGCTCTACCAGAAACTGACTCAAGGTGTTCACAGAAAAACATATATCTAGCCTGGTGTTCGTCAAATACATAAACAATCCACTGATCTGTCTGTACAGTGTAGCATCAATCGATTCTGACGAAATGTCAACCAAGAGCTTCAACTTTGTTTCCATGGGTGTATTCATGGGCTTGCACTCCAACATATCAAATCTCTTCAATATTTCAACTACATACTTCCCTTGGTTAAGGAAGATCCTCTCTAAGCTCTGCCAAACCTCAAGACTTAAAAAATAGTGCATTAGGCCAAGGTCTTTCATCTCAAATTCTGCAGCGAGCTTCTTCTCAGATTCAGTGATGAGCTTTTCTTCCCCAATTATGAATAAGTCATCCACATACAACAGCAATATAACAGGCTCATCATTCATAACCTCGAAGTAAAGGTTAGAATCAGCTTTATTCTTGGTAAAGTCCAAGCTCATCATAAAACTGTCAATCCTTCCACACCAAGCTCTAGGAGCTTGCTTCAATCCATACAGAGACTTCTTCAACTTGCAGAAATGAGTCTTGATGTCTTCAACTTCAAATCCTTGAGGTTGTTCTATATACAGTTCTTCTTCAATGACACCATTCAAGAAGGCAGTTTTCACGTCCATCTGGTGTAACTTCCACTTCATCTTAGCTGCAAGGGATATGATGGTTCTAATTGAAGTGTATCTGGCTACAGGAGAAAACGTCTCTTCATAATCAATGCCTTCCTTTTGAGAAAAGCCACGAGCAAAAAACCTTGCTTTATATTCCTCAATACTTCCATCAGTAGCATGTTTTATTTTGAAAATCCATTTGGAAGATACCACATCCTTGCTCTTCGGTCTGGGAACTATTTCCCATACATCATTCTTTATGATGGATTGGTATTCTTCTGTCATGGCATCTAGCCATTCTTTCTTTTGAATGGCTTCTTAAAAGCAGGTAGGCTCCTTCTCTAAGAGATCACACATCAAAGCCATATAACTGGAGAATGATTTTTGTTTCTTCACTTGTCTCATGGTTCTTTCGGGGACGCCATACTTCTCTCCATCTTGAATAAGTTCCCTTGTCCAGGTTGGCTTTCTCTTGTGGGAGATCGACATCTGGGGAGGTTCTTGAGATTCTATTATGTCATGGTCTTCTAGAATCTCCTCATCAGGGGAAGCTATGACTTCCCTCACTGGTTCTGCAACTCTGGGAGCTACAGGTTCCCCTTCATATACTTCTTCAAGCTGGCATCTTCTTGATTTCTTGAGTGTTGCATCTTCATCAAAGGTTACATCCCTGTTGATCTCAATATGATGGTAACCTGGTATATAAAATCTGAAGGCCTTGGAGACCTCACAATATCCAACAAATATTCCCTTCTTTCTTGAAGGGTCCAGCTTGGTTCTCTTCGCTTTTGGAATTTGTACAAATACTAGGCAACCAAATATTTTGAGATGGCTTACTTCTGGCTTCTTTCCAGAGAACGTCTCTTCAGGGGTCTTGAACTCAAGTGCACTATGGCACAATCTGTTTTGTACATATACTGTTGTTTTTGCTACTTCTGCCCATAAGTACATTGGAAGATCTTGATCATGGATCATGGTCTTCACTGCTTCCATTATAGTTCTGTTCTTTCTTTCTGCTACACCA
>SNQJ01S0016943.1:9149-34441 GCA_010110895.2 Picea sitchensis
TGTAGAGTACAAAATTTCTAGGTGCAATATGTATATCATGCACTTGTAGATGACGAAAGTTTTGGGTGCAAGATTTATAATAGCGCCAACCTGGGGGTTGGTCAGACTCCCATAAATTATTGTTGTATACGTATATCACGGAACAAGGAGCATAAAAATTCGATAGCGCTAAGTCGCAACCCTGCAGAGAGATATTTGGCTAAGTGTTGAAAGGAACTACGGTCAGTGGGGCTCATGATGTGACGATATAGGACCAATCAACAAGTTCGAAAAAAGTCAAGTTAAAGTTTAAATAAATTTATTTAAATTGTATTTATATTAATGTATCTTAATAGATTTTTGTGGGCGAGATGCAAACCATGTTCCAATATGTGGATGAATTGTAGACCAGGGAAGTTTTGGGTGCAAGATCTTTAATAGCGTCAACCCGGAGATAAGATGGCATGAATACCCTCTTTGTGTTACACATTTTGCACTCAAAATGGGGTCGAATTGTAAATGACGGAAGTGTTTGGTGAAAAATGTATATCACGAAAGTGTTGTGTGCAAAATGTATATCACGGAACAGGGGGCATAAAAATTCGATAGCGCTAAGTCGTGACGCCACAGAGAGATAATTGGCTAGGTGTTGAAAGGAACCACGGTCAGTGGGGCTCATGATGTGATGATATAGGACCAATCAATGAGTTCGAAAAAAATTCAGGTTCAAGTTTAAATATATTTATTTTAATTGTATTTATCTTAATGTATCTTAATAGATTATTTGTGAGCGAAATGCAAACCATGTTACAATATATGGACGAATTGTAGACCAGGGAATTTTTGTGTGCAATATCTTTATGGCGGAACTGTAGATGGCGCGGGTTTTGGGTGCAAGATTAGTTGTCACCAGTAAAAGCAGAGTGAATTTGAATTGAATATGGCATGAATACCCTCTTCGTGTTACACATTTTTCACTGAAAATGAGGTTGAATTATAAATGACGGAAGTGTTCAATGCAAAATGTATACCACGAAGTGTTATTGGCTTACCTGAAGCGTATATCATGGAACATGGGGCATAAAATTAGATAGTGCTAAGTCGCGACCCCATGTGGGGTTTCAAAATAGTCCTATTCTCACTCCCATTAATTCACTAAAACCTTCACAATTACTTCCATTTGACCTTCATATCACCTCCACATTAACATTTACCTCATCATTGTGTTATAACTATGCTTTTTAAAGTTTATCAATTCGTAACATTTTTAAGAGTGGTTGGTGAAACTTTAGAAAATTATATGCTTATACTTATACCTAATAATTAGAATGAGTTTGTTAACATGTGTAGGTACAAAGAAGCTTCCAAGACACTTTTATGTGGCCTTGAATGATCAAATTCAATTTGATAAGATATGAGATCATGATCTCATGGAGAAGATCAGGACAAAGAGGGTTATGTGTCTAGATGGTTGATAGATGTATGGAACTAAAGAGATTAGTGGATCACATTTAAGAGTTTGTTACTCATCCAAGCTCTTGTATAAATAGGTGTGTTACCTCCTTCATTTGTAAACTTGTAATCTTAGAATTAGAGAAATTTGTAACCTTAGAGTTGGTTTGTAATGGAAGTTTTGAAATAAAGATTCATACTTAGATTTTGCTTCTATATGGGAGGTCTCCTTAGAAGTGGTGTGCTTGTGGAGTTATGGAGGGCCCCATGGCCTCACTTGCATGCTGATTTGCTTATTTACAGGTATCAACAATTTATGTTTTTGTTTGATTTCAGCTCTTAAGTTTTGTTAAATGTTCTAATATTGGAAGGATCTTATTTGAAAGTGTTTTTGTAAAAGAACCATAAAGATCTGAGACAATTATTAGATTTAGGTTTGTTTTATTTCGACTTTTTTAAGTTTTGTTAAATGTTCTAATAACTGGAAAGGCATATATTTGAAAGTGTTCCTTGTAAGAGAACCGTAAGACCTCATACAATTATTAGATTTAAGTTTGTTTCATTTCAGCTTTTAAAGTTTTGTTAATTGTTCTAATATTGGAGGAGATCATAAATTCAGGTGTTCTTGTAAGAAAATCTTTGGATCTTGACAATTGTTAGATCTAGGTTTGAAAATTGATTAGTTGTTGAAAGAGGGTCTTGCGATGAATATGTTTTTTGTAAGGGAACTTTAAGATCTTGGACAAATTAGGAATCTTTCTAGATCTATATATTTTAGGTAGTGCTTCTAAGTTTACCTTCTTGGGTTGACAATTAAATTGAACTCGATTGACATCATCAATTAGAACTAAACATTTGGCATCGTTGTAGGAAGTGCAACTAGAAGTTGAGTAATTATTTTAAGGCGTTATGGACTAACTTGTGAACCACGGTATTGGGATCTTCATAAAAAGTTCAAAGTTTGGGGCATTTTTTATTTTATTTTAGCACATAGTTAATTTAAATTCAGTGTTTGTTTTAAACCCCACATTTCTCACTAATCCATCTATGGATGAAAAATTTAAAGATGATAAACAGGTACTTCTTGGAGATCAAGAACAATGATGAAGACTGGTTTCAAAAGAACTTTGCGCCAACTCCAAGAATAAGGCAGGTTACTCACATCCTTTCAAACAATCAGGTAAAAAATTTTAAATCTTGATGTGAACATTTTTGAATTTTTAATCCATAGATGGCTTCACTGTAAGCATTCTTTTACTGAGAAAATGAAACATCTTTCAAGTTAATGCTGAATAACTTAAAAATAAAAAAATAAAGCGAGATCTCGTGAATTTAGATCTCATAGAATTTTTTCGTAGAATTTCCTTGTAGAAATTTTCTTTTAGTCTTATTTTAAATCATCATGAATAAATGAATAAATTCGCATTTCTATGTCTTGTTTATGTATCATGGGTGAGCCAGGAGCTTGATTATCGGAAAGCTTTGTCTTCCGAGAGTCTAGCATACAGAGCATTCTTGAGAAGAGTGTGTAGATAATGTGGTTTGTCGCGGATTTTAATTGTGTCTATCCATCCACGTAACCTGCATAAATAAAATAAAATCAAGAGATTAGTATGCTCTCTTCCTGCACTCCGAGTGATAGGGAAGATCAGAAAATCATTAGAAGTATTTACAAATCAAAAATAATAATAATGAAATAAAAATAAGAAATAAAATCTTGTCACGAGAACATTGAACACTTTAAAGGCTTGAATTAAAACCACGTCATTAAAAGTCAGCCCATAACACCAAATCAAACCCACATATTTCAAATTCAGAAAATTTGGATCAAAATCTGGTACTTCTTGAACAAATTTTGAATTTAAGCAAGAATTGTATACAGCTAAAAGCGAGCTTGGTAGCCAGTATGTTGTAAAAGTGGCATTTTGGGTTAGAAATGGACAGGTTTTGGGACATTATGTAATATCATGTTTGGTAAATAAAATTGCGATAATGGCGTTTGTCATAGAAGTCTAGAGCTTTAGCCGGCCCGAAAAGGGCTTGCGGCATTGTCATCCTTGATGTTTGGGATCAGAGATTAAATTCATTTTTTATGCAGTATGAGTAAATAATTTATTTTTCTGTGTGAACTTAGTCTGAGTTGGGCGTATTTGTGTTGGAAACAAAAATGATTCTTTTCTCTTAAACCCAACCTCTGACCAAGAAATTCTTGAAGAATTATTTTGCCGGTGTGCAGAGATGCGAGTTTTGAAGCTATATCCTTGGAAATTGTGTGGTGATAAATGATCACATTTATCTCATTCATACCAACCTAGACAGAAAAACAAAAGGATTAATGATAGATGTTTTGAAAGTTTAAATTTTTTAGGAAAACTATTGATCTAAAAACTATTGATCTAACTGATTATGCCAAGATCTAAAACTCAACAACATAAAATTCAGGGATAAAAAAACCGAATACCCATACTGCAGATTAGGAGGACACTTTCAGTGAAGGCTACGAGAGTAAAAGTGGTGCGAAAAGGAGTGAACGCAGCCGTGCAATTACCAAGGAACATTGACAATGTGAATGCTGGTAATTTCTGCATTTCTTCATTTTACAATGCTTCATATGACTCGAGATTGATATTCTGTGAGTGATAAGATGTAATTTGGGTAGAAGACCATGTTTTGCAGTGTATGATATCTTGTTTGTTGACTAAGCAATTTCTACATGACATTAAACAGTAAAGAGGCTAAAATATCACAGAAAATCACTCAGGATATTTTCTTTATTTCACCGTCGTCGCCATTTAACCACCACTACGTGATGCGTGTTTGCCGCCTACCTCTCCCTCGGGATGGCGGTGGTTGGGGAAGAAATGTCTCGATTTTGGCGAATAAATTTGCAGTATTTGTTGAGGCTGATTTGTGCAGGAACGTTTGATGATTTGATGATTACTTGGTGAACCGCAATCTCTTATATCAGAAGCTGAAGTATCAGCCATTTTTCCATTAACTAATCACGGCGTCGGTAGTATCGACACACTCCAGCATGTCACCTCAGCGTTGTTTGACTCCTCACGATCACTCGCACCGAATGGTGCAAACTCATCAATTCTATCACGAGGGGTTCAACTTCTCAGATCGGGCTTCAGAGCTATTGCGCCGAATTCTTTGGAAAAAAAGGCTATAATCTTAGACCCATTGAACATAACTGGGAACTGGGTCGGTCCTGATGTCTGTAACTACACTAGTGTGTTTTTTTCTCCTACATTGGATGATCCCTCCATTGAGGTTGTAGAGGGCATTGATCTGAACCATGTCGATATTGCAAGGTATCTGCCTGAGGACCTGGGCCTACTCATAGATCTAGAATTTTTCCATATCGTTCAGCGGTTACGTAGGAAGAGATTAACCTCGCGACTTTAGGAATCTTACCTGTTGTGAGCGTATCATAAATAACGGAACCTGTTGGTATTCCTTGGTGGTTTTTCTTATACCTTCATTTGGTACTTGGGCATGGGTTCCGTGAATTTGATTCTCTTCCCGGGGTTTGTTTGGCCAAAGTCTGATGCCTCTTCGTCAACAATAGCAGGTTGGTGAGGAAGCCTCAATCTTGGAAATTCTCCTGTTTGTATGTTTTGCAAGCAAATCTCAAAGGATGCATTCCCCCTAGCCTGGGAAACATGGATGCCACTGTCAATGAGATCGTACTCTTGAATAGTAATCTGTCAGGCTGCCTGATCTGACATTACGCTGCTGAAAAACCTGGCCGTCTTTTGGCATATGGTTGACATAAACTATGGGAGCTATATGCGCTAATCAAACGGTCACACCTCACCATGACGTGACAGCGTAGTTAGGTCTTTCCTTGTATTGAACACCGCTTGTTCCATTTGTTTTAAACGTAAAATCTTTGGCATATTACATGGTAAATAGCAGCAATGGAAAATAATTGTAAGAAATAGAGTTGCATCATTTTTTTACTGGATCTGCATTCATTTTCAAATTTGAAAGAATATATTGTTGCAAGAAGTCGCATTCTTGTTGGAAATTAGCCAAACATTTTGTACCGATCATCTTTACAAACAGATAAATGGCTTTTGAAGCAAACATTTTGGTGCCACCAACAAGTTTTGTTTAAGAATCGAGACAAACCTTTGAACTTTATTTCCTTGGAAACAAATGCCTTCTCTACTGAAAACGTAAGTGAAATTTGGTGCGTTGAAATTCATATATGCTTATGCATTCTATTTGGTGTGTTGAAAAGTCTTTGAAGGTCAAAAATGATGTGATACCATTGGTAACTTCTTTCATGATTACTTTATTGCAGGTTGAAATTTTGTTTTTACAATCACTTTCGTGCAATGGTTCACATATTAAATGTAGATTGGTTTTGTATGTCAAATCATATGCATTGACTTTCTATGTACGCTCTATTGAAGCATTCAATATATGTTCATGTGTAACGTTGTGGGTTGGTGATGTTATGATATATGGGCAAAGCACAGAAAATCACGACACAACGAAACTTTCGACAAGGAGTAAAAAAATAGTTTTCTTCATGAATTTTTATTTCATTTTATTTATTTTTTATTTTATGCATCTGTATTAAAATCTTGCAATTTTTAAATGATGCAGATTTTGGCAAATACAAGATCGACAACGACATGTGAAATTCGATATCCTTGACGCAAATCACAAAACAATTTTGACTATGTTTGGGATTTACATAATAGCAACAAAATTTCATTTTATTTACAAAAGTTACATAGAAGGGAATTAATTATATTGGTTTCATATTTTAAAATGGATTTAATAAAAATGTGGAATTTGTTCTTGTTGGTGCTGTTTGATGTTTCATTGGTGTTTAATTTTTGCTTAAACAAACCAAGTAGAAATTGATCACTTTTGCTTGGATATATTATGTTTTTATTGAATGTAAAGTTTTGCGGTTAGGTTAAATCAGATGATCATTCGAGGAGTCTAATTTGTCGACAGTTGGACTTCCAATAGATCAATTTTATGATGAATCACGTGAATAAGTCCATGTTCATTACAACCAGTCTTTTCTTCCCTTTGTAAAATTGTGAATCCCAATGAGTCCTCAATGCAAGCCAAAATCTCTTTTTCCAACAAGTTTCAATCATGCAATCAAATCTACTTCTTTTCATGCACTTCTTTCGTCACTATTGAGAGAAAATAAAACCGAAACCACTTATTGTCATTTTTTCATCGAACACCGTACTTTCTGCCATTTCGTCTTCGCCCCTTCAAAACCCGCAGCTATATATGTATCGCACCAGTCAAGGTCTGGAGTCTAAATTCATTATCTTTGTAAAAACACTTCAGAGGGAGGCACGCATTTAATGGCAGTACTCTTGCCAATGAACAATGGGATTACATTAATATCCCTTGTTCGTTGGGTCTTGTAGGTGACTCGACCACAAAAAAACTTATTCGTACCTACAAATATGTGGTAGGCATCTTGACTCCCATTGGAAACAATGGTGGGAGCTCTCGTGTTAACTAGTGGCATCCATCAATGGCAACTAAGTTAACAATTTCTTGTTATGCTCGACACCGAAACATTTATTCACACGATAAGAATTGTGCCAATAAGCATTGAAGACTTGAAGATAAATCATTTTGTAGCAGAGGACGCGGAATTACTTTTCAAATGACTTGAGGACAAGTAAATAAATAAAGCTAGGGGGGGAAATATAACTTCTATATTTTGTATACCTTCAAAGCCTTATACATTTTCAGTCGCATTAAATGACGTGGCCGATTCAGTTTTGATGATGAGAATATCCGGCAACATATTTAGCGGTAGTAGATTCCAAACATTTAGTAGAAGATTCAACAACATATTTAGAAGCAGATGCAGCAACAATAAAAGATTCACTTTTCGACCTCATCCACCATTTTCTGGTACAAGAAGATTATGAACGAGAATTTATTAAGCCACCACATGTGCACAACTCTCATCCATTTTGAAGGGTAAAGTTAAGGTATGATATTTTCTAGCTTTTAACCATTGGTCAGCGAAAAGTGAGAATGATAATTTTGGAAAAACTTCACTTCCTCTCCTCATTTCACACAACTGCCAAAACCATCAGTTTTGGGGGGAGGGATACATTTACTTACATACTTTGTCACCTTCATATTTTTCCATATTCATACCATATGCATTCTACAGAAACTCACATACATTCAAAATATATTCACTATTACACGAGCATATAAATGGCTTTGTCAAAGTATTTAAAAGTTAATTAGATGTAACCACAATCATGGATTCACACAAGATTAACAAAAGCGGGTACGTTCTAACAAGTATACGCGGCAAAATCGGTATGCAAAGATCATGCATTAACATTGAATGCAACAAACAAAATATGGTTCTTGAAACACAGAACCAACCAAGTTGCAGTTCATCAAAACACTTTGCAAAAGTTAAGTAAATGATATCATGCAAAGTTTAAGCAAAAGCTCAGTCGCAGTTCATCAAAATACTTTGCAAAGTTAAGTAAATGATAAATGGGAGTTTGAAGCCCAAATCTGAAAAATTATCAAAAAAATGTGCCAAATTGATTGCATGAAGACATCTGTACAACTAATTTGGGGTATGGAGGTTTTCAAAATAGTCTATTTATACTCATTAATTCACTAAAACCTTCAAAATTACTTCCATTTCACCTTCAAATCGCCAATATCACTCCGCATCATTACATTTGCGATCATTGGGTTTATAATTATATTATTTTCCAAAGTTTATCAATTCATAACATTTTTAAGTGAATTTTTGTGGTTAAACTTTAGAAAATTATATGCTTATACTTATACCTAATAATTAGAATGAGTTTGTTAACATGTGTAGGTACAAAGAAGCTTCAAGACACCTTATGTGGCCTTGAATGATCAAATTCGAATTTGATAAGATGAGAGATCATGATCTCATGGAAGATCAAGGACAAAAGAGGGGTTATGTGTCTAGATGGTTGAGAGTTGTATGGAATTAAAGAGAGATTAGTGGATCACGTTTATGAGTTTGTTACTCATCCATTTGTATAAATAGGAGTACAATCTCTTCCATTTGTAATATTGAAGTTTGTAATCCTAGAATTCTTTCTAATTCTAGGATTAGAAAGAGTTGTAACCTTAGAGTTGGTTTTATGTTGTGGGTACCACAGAGCCAAAATCGCCTTTCGATTTTTTCTTCACCACCATCTAAGGTCTCCTTTGAAGTGGGTGTGCTTGTGATTTATGGAGGGGCTTTAAATGGCCTCACTTGCGTCTTGATTTACTTATTTGGGCAGAAAAGCAATTTATGGTTTTGTTTGATTTCAGCTCTTAGTTTTGTTAAATGTTCTATCTTTGGAAGGATCTTATTTGAAGATGTTTTCAGCAAGAGAACCATAAAGGTCTCAGACGGTGTGAATTTAGGTTTTATTTCATTTCATCTTTTAAGTTTTGTTAAATGTTCTAATATTGGAAAAGTCATTTTTGGAAGTGTCTAATATTGGAAAAGTCTTATTTGAAAGTGTTCTTGTAAGAGAACCGTAAGACCTCATACAATTATTAGATTTAGGTTTGTTTCATTTCATCTTTTAAGTTTTGTTAAATGTTCTAATATTGTAGGAGATCCTAAAATTCAGGTGTTCTTGTAAGACAACCTTAGGATCTTGACAATTGTTAGATCTAGGTTTGACAATTGATTAGTTTTTGAAAGAGATCTTGATGAATATGTTCTTGTAAGGGAACTTTAAGATCTTGGACAAATTAGGAATCTTTCTAGATCTATATATTTTAGGTAGCACTTCTAAGTTTACCTTCCTAGGTTGACATTAAATGAACTCTGATTGACATCATCAATTAGAACTAAACAACCCCACGGAGAGATAATTGGCGAAGTGTTGAAAGGAACGGTGGTCGGTGGGGCTCATGATGTGACGATATAGGACCAATCAACGAGTTCGAAAAAATTCAAGTTCAAGTTTAAATATATTTATTTAAATTGTATTTATATTAATGTATCTTAATAGATTACTTGTGGTCGAAATGAAAACTGTGTTTCAATATGTGGTTGAAATGAAAACTATGTTTCAATATGTGGGTGAATTGTAGACCACAGAAGTTTTGGGTGCAATATGTATAGGGCGGAACTATAGACGGCGCAAGTTTTGGGTGCAAGATATATAATAGCGCCAACCCGGGGGTCGGTTGGGCTCCTGTAAATGGCTATTGAATACGTTTTTTGGTTATTACTGCCAATAAGCGAACCTGTGCACTGAGTTGTCACCAGTAAAAGAAGTATGAATTTGAATTGAAGATGGCATGAATACCCTCTTCGTGTTACACATTTTGCACTGAAATGTTTTGATATATACAATTTGACAGGAGGGGCCTTACGTCTCCCCGAGAACCCTTGTCACCCTATTTTGAAGCCCGTCTGATTGCTTTCCACAGTCGAAACATACAGAAAATATCTTCATAGGAAATGGATTATCAATTGCAGATTTGAATATATCAAACCTTCTTCTCCCTCTTCTATACTAAACGAAATTCCCATTTTTTTTCCCACTCTACTCTCTCTTTCTTGTTACTTAGTCGTATTACCAAAAATGTCCCAATGCACATTGGCAAACGCATCCGTTCACTTTTACGCTTGTGATTTTATGTCGTGACTCCGACCAACCGCTAACCATTCGATGCCTAACCACTTTTCAGATTGTGGATTCCCAGGTAGGCGGGTTCTATAACCAGGGTCAAACTATAAATGGTGCAAAATTTATATCACAGAAGTGTTGTGTGAAACATGTATATCACGGAACAGGGGGGGCATAAGAAATCGATAGCGCTAAGTTGTGCAAAATTGAGCACTGAGTTGTCACTAGTGAACGTAGAATGAATTTGAATTGAGGATGGCAGGAAAACCCTCTTTGTGTTACACATTTTGCATTGAAATGTTTCGATGTATACAATTTTATAGTCAGGGCCTTATGTGTCCTTGGGAACCCTTGCCACCCTATTTTGAATCTCGTCCAATCGCTTTCCATAGATATTTTTGTGCCCACCACCTTCCAATAAGTATATAACTTCTCCATAAACATGCAGAAAAGATCTTGCGAGCAAATGGGATATCTATCACAGATGTGAATATATTACTTGTATCTTTTGTCACAGAATTGTTGGGTGCAAAATGTATATGACGAAAGTGTTGGGTGAAAGATGTATATAATGAAACACGTAGGATAAGAATGCAATAGCGCTTAGTTGGGATTCCGCGGTGAGATATTTCGCCAAGTGTTGAAAGGGACAGTCGTTGGTCGGGTTCCTAATGTGAAGATATAGATGCAAATGCGGATTTAACAGTCTGCTAACCGATCAACCTACAAAAAATCTAGGAGCACGAGAAATTCAAGTTCAAGTTTAAATGGATTTTGTTTATGTTTATTTAAAATGTATCCATATTAATGTATCTTACTAGATTATAAATATGTTATTTGCTTGTTAATGTGAATAAGCAAAGTTGTGTACTGGGTTGTCACTAGTGAAAGCAGAATGAATTTGAATTGACGATGGAAGGAACACCTTCTTCGTGTTACACATTTTGCACTGAATTGTTCCGATATATACAATTTGACAATCGGGGCCTTATGTCTCGTTGGGAACCCTTGCCACCCTATTTCGAAGCCCGTCTGACCACTTTCCACGGGTATTTTTGTGCCTGCCACCTTCGTACTCCTTTCCAAGTATATGCAATAAGTATATAACTTCACCAGAAACATGCAGAAAAGATATTGCGAGCAAATGGGATATCTATCACAGATGTCAATTTATTAACCCTTCTTTTACGTCCTCCATACTTATATTTTATCATGGAATTGTTGGGTGCAAAATGTATATGACGGAAGTGTTGGGTGCAAGATGTATATAACGGAACACGCAGGATAAGAATGCAATAGCGCTAAGTTTTACGCCGCAGTGAGATATTTGGCCAAGTGTTGAAAGGGGCGGTCATCGGTCGGGTTCCTGATGTGAAGATATAAATGGAAATGAGGATTTGACATTCCGCTAACCGATCAATCCGCGGACAATCTAGGAGCCCGAGAAATTCAGGTTCAAGTTTAAAGGGATTTTGTTTATGTTTATTTAAAATGTATTCATATTAGTGTATCTTACTAGATTATCTGTGGTCCAAATGTAAACCATGTTCGAATTTGAATGGTGTTTTGGGCTCGAATGTTTTTGCTCAAACCTACAAGGAACAAAGAAAAAAAATCATGACTTTACATTTTGTATATCAAAGAATATATAACTTCTCTAGAAACATGCAGAAAAGATCTTGCGAGAAAATGGGATATCTATCACACCTTCTTTTCTGTCTTCTATACTTATATTTTATCACAGAATTGTTGGGTGCAAAATGTATATGACGGAAGTGTTGGGTGCAAAATGTATATGACGGAAGTGTTGGGTGCAAGATGTATATAAAGAAACACGTGGGATAAGAATGTGATAGTGCTAAGTTGGAATGTCGCGGTGAAATATTTGGCCAAGTGTTGAAAGGGACAGTCGTCAGTCGGGTTCCTAATGTGAAGATATAGACGGAAATGAGGATTTGACAGTCCGCTAACCGATCAACCCGCGGATAATCCAGGAGCTCAAGAAAGTTAGGTTCAAGTTTAAATGGATTTTGTTTATGTTTATTTAAAATGTATCCATATTAATGTATCTTACTAGATTATTTATGGTCCAAATGTAAACCATGTTCGAATTTGAATGGTTTTTTGGGCTCAATTTTTTTTTTCTCAAACCTACAAGGAACAAAGAAAAAAATACATGACTTTACATTTTGTATATCGAAGAATATTTTGAAACATAGGAAGTTGCAATACATGCACAATATAGAATAGGAACATGTACTGTGAAATGAGTTAATTTTAGGAAGAAATACAAATTACAAATAGCAACACCAAGCATTGAATATCAGCATAGAACAACCCTAAATATTTATATTTAGATAAATTGGGTCACAAAATACATTTGAGAATATTTCCCAAAAAACAAGTTGTCTTCGAATTTGCAAAAAAGACTATAGTTCAGTACATATTCTGTGAAATAAAAATGTGTTTTCCAGAATGACTCTGATTGGGACTGTCGCGGACTACGAAGAAAATATGTACAAGAATGAATTTTGCAAAAAGAAGAAATTCGACGATGGAAAGCAACAAAACCTAGCAAGAAGAAAGAGAAAATTGTCAAATCTGGATTAAATCATTGTTAGAATAAGTGGATGAAGATAGAAGAATGTAATCAGTATCAAATTACTATGATGGTGTGTCATGGCTTGTCATTTCTTCATTGATGTCCTTTTATGGATTTCCTTGGCTTTGACCTTCATTGGTAATTTGGTCAACACCTTTTTTCAACCATTCTTCGATGTAGATCCTCATGGGAGCCACGTTCATTTCATGCCGGATTTTTATATTGAAGAGTTCACTTTCCAAGTCCCTTAAATCAATAGACAAGTTGTCCAATGCTTCTTGAATATTTTTATTTCTAATTGCATAAACAACTAGCCAAGTTTTCACGTCATCTTCACCATATTCAAGAATGCCATATAAATTTTCAAATGACAATATTTTATAGATATGAACTTGATCATCAAATGCTTGTTTGGTTAAAAACAACGAGTTTAATATCAATTTCGGGTCCTGGACTTCATTGGTGCTTCCATCTAGATATATCTCAGTTAGCTTCTTGAATAGTTTGTCTCTTTTAGATATGGTCTGGCCACATTCTTGAACAATACCAATCAGGTTCTTTACCTTTTCTTTCCAGCATGTGTTTAGTTGGTCTATTCGATCCAGGGAAGGGAGATCCTCTTGTCTTCTTCTGGATTCCATCCTACCGGTAACTTCAAAACCAAATGGTAAAACTGCATTGAGATAAAAACATTGCTCGTTCTTGAGATCTTCTTGCAGATACTCATGAAAAGCATGCACTCTTGTTCCAAAAGAGACCATATTCTTTGGCATCTCCCAAGCTTATGTTATTAAGTCCATTCTTTTGTTTATATTTTTTTCCATGTAGTATTGGGTCGATGTGAGAAGGCTTGTTGGTCATTTTAACTTTGGCGCAAGTGTGGTGGACCCGACCATTTCCAAAGGAGTAGAAAACAATGGAAGAGGCATTAGAGTTGCCTCAAATTCTTTGATTTGCATCTTTAGCATGAGGTTCTTTGTTTCAAGGCCGCTAATAGAGTTGTCTAAAGCATCTCCAGTTGCTCGGTGCATCTTGGATATCTGGGGAGGGTGCATGTTGCGTAGGTTGAAATCTAAACGAGATGTTCCTTTCTTATTCTTTACAGCTTTGTTTTCAATAATTAATTTTTTTGATTCGTTGTCAAAAACAATGCTCTGAAATGCAAAAGACTCTTCTTCGTCCAATGTATCTATCCCAAGTATTTCCATCCCATGATTGTGAGGAGCAGTGTTGTCTAGGTGATCATCATTAGGGAACAATTTTTCAATGTCAATTTCTAGTTCCATATCTTCGAGGGAGAGATCGTAGATATGAATTTCTCCCCTCAGTATGTCCTGTTCTTGGACTATTGTTTTTCGTTTTTTCCCGCGGGAAGCTTGTGACAACTTTCAATTTTTCCGGAGGGAGGGTTTCTATCTCCTCCTCCGCCTGAAGAACTATGTGTGACTTTGTTACTTGGGTAATTCGTTGGACTACTGCGACGAGATGTTGTGGTCTTGGTTGTGGCAATCGGGGATTGGGCACTTTTTTCACCTGGGTCTTTTCGGTTCTACTTGTGTGAATCATTGGTACTGGTTCAAAGTCCATTCAGGATAGTGTAAGTGAAAGAACTATTGAAGTGGTTCCTGGCCATGCAATATCGGAATTTCCAAGGCATAGACATGAATTGTCCTTTCCTTTTTTCATGAAAAAAATGCAACCATTAGATGTACTCCCTTTCTATTCCAGCAAAAAACATTGTACCAAATATGTGACATGGAAGGAAGCAAGGATTTTGTTTAGACCCAAAAATCATTATAACATTATAGTTCTCCATTTCTTCTACTGTGTCCTTCCTATCCAGGAAGATTTTCGATTGGCCAGAAAACCGGGGGAAATACCTTCCAAATATCAATGCTTTAAAAAATGAAACAAAATAAGTGAAGACCTTATAAAATAGTTGGCAAGCATCGTGTCTCCATACTTTTTGGCACGAGAATGTTAATGGGTCAAATTCAAATTTCATCTTCCTACACATAGATAGTCGAGGAAATGGATAGCAATTCGGCACGAAAAAAATTAAATAAGGTGGCATAAATAATTTATTTTGCCTCCTGTATTGCAATAATTGGGAAGAGTTTTGAATGGAAATCAACTTGTGGCAATGGAAGATGGTTTGTTGCTTGATCGTAAAATATGAAATATACAGAATCATCCTAGAGATGCTAGTTGTACTTTCTTGTCTCGTTGTCCTCGTGAAAAGAAATCCAATTTGCTGAAAAAGGTTTTTACATGCACTAACCTGTAATATGGCCATGTCCCTGGGAGCGAGTGCTAGATCCTGTAATAAATTCGGCAAGAGGTATAATTCATTGCCATGCTTCTTTAATAACGGCTTGCAATTCTCTCCCTTGAAAGTAGGCGTTGGGTCGGTAAGTGTTAACATCTTTCGAAATACTTTAGGCGATAGGGAGATTTGGAGATGGTAGCACATATGGACAATCCGTTGGTTTGGAATATAGTTCTTGGTGCAACACGTGACCAAGTCCTTAAAGAAAAAAAAAAAAAAAAAAATCAAGGATACAATCTGTCATTGCAAATTCAGATGTCAAGATAACTTTCATCTGGGTAGAAGTGGAGGAGTAGTAGGAATAAGATATGGACCACTAAAAACGTTGGTCCTTGTGCCCAAAAACATTCAGGATATCTCCACAAAAATGTTGTCGAGTTGCAGCCATAAGGTGATGAAAACCTTCATTTGCTCCTTATTGTATTTAAAATGGATGTTGCAACATCATAATACAATCTCTGGTAAATCTTGGGTTCAATGTGTTTTAATGGCAGATGTCCTCAACCTTTTCGCCTTTTAATGTCAATCTTTTCAAAGCTAATAAAAGCGTCATCAATTTGCATTGGGAAAGTGTGCGAAGATGGAAGGGAAATCGAGAAACTATTGAAAAACGGGGAAAACATTGACAGTTGTGTAATATACCTGGATGTTGACAAAAGCAGGTTCAAGTCAGAAGATAATTTGTTAATATTTACTTTAAAAAAAATCATATTATTTTATTTTATTGCTATTCTCTGTGGCCCAAATGCAAAATATGTTCAAATTGGAATGGTGGAGCAACATTTTCATATGAAGGAAGAGCCTCAGATATGCAAACCTGTAAGGTTCTAAAATTATGTGCACAATACTAAAGAGCAGCATCATGTGAACACCTTTGTAGATGACAGTGGGGCAGCACAATATTGAATTCTTGCTACGATGACGTCTTAAAAAAACAAAAGCAACCATCATTTTTTTGCGAATTCAAGATTGACAGAGGAAATTAATCATATTCCATAATATTCTCCCATAAATGCATTTTAATGGGAGATTACCTCGAGCTTTTCGCTTATTAATGTCAATATTTTCGAACATTTGTGAACTGTCACCAGTAAAATCATAATTAATGTCTATTGGGAAGGGGCGAATGTGGTGGGCATGGACGAGAATTAAATATGCTTTGGTACTTTTTTGAACCTGGGAGTCCATGCTAGAATTATAGATCACCCAAGTTTCGGATGGAAGATGTATACTCAGAACACAGGGAATGAGAGTTCGATAACGGGTACCCAGGAACCCGTGGCCATAAAATTGGCTAAGGAACAAAAGTGCTCGTTCGGACTCGTGATGTCAAGATATAGATAGATATACAATTTATGAGTTCGATAAAGAGTGAGGCTTGTGAGTTGGAGGAGTCTGCGGTCGAATTGTAGATAACCAAAGTTTTGGATGCAATATGTTATCTGAACACGGGGCATGGGAGTTCGATAATGCATTGGGGGGGAACCTGTGGTCATAAAATTGGTTAATTGTTGAGACGAACTGGGAAATATATCAACAGATGCTGGGAAAAATGAGTCGCAAGCTTCGAGTCTGGGTCGAATTGTAGATCATCGAAGTTTCAGGCCCAAGATGTATACCACGCACACGGGGCATGAGAGTTGGATGGCGCCCACACAAGAACCCACGGCCATAAAATTTGCAAAATATGAAAATGAACGGTGGTCAATCGGACTCGTGATGTAAAGATATAGATGGACATGAAATCTGCCACTCTGTCATCCTGGGAACCCGTGAGCATAGACATGGATCAACCAAGTTTCGGATGGAAGATGTATACTCGAAACACGGGGAATGAGAGATTTATAATGCATAGTTGAGAACCCGCAACCATAAAATTGGCTAAGGAAACGAAAGCACTCGGTCGGACTGATGATGTCAAGATATAGATGGATATACAAATTGTGAGTTCGATAAAGAGTGAGGCTTGGGAGTTCGAGGGGCCTGGGGTCGAATTGTAGATATCCAAAGTTTTGGATGAAAGATGTTATCCGAACACGGGGCATGGGAGTTCGATAATGCATTGGGGGGGAACCCACAACCATAAAATTGGCTAACTGTTGAGACGAACTGGGAAGAATATCAACAGATGCTTTGAAATATCAACAGATGCTGGGAAAAATGAATCGCAAGATTTGAGTCTAGGTCAAATTGTAGATCATCGAAGTTTCGAGCGTAAGATGTATACCACACACACGGGGCATGAGAGTTCGATGGCGCCTACACAAGAACCAGCAGCCATAAAATTCGTGAACTATGAAAATGAACGGCGGTCGGTAGGACTCGTGATGTAGAGATATAGATGGACATGAAATCTGTCACTCCGTCCTCTTGGGAACCTGCGAGCATAGACATGGGACTAAGTATAGAATCAGAAATGGATAATATAGGGGAAGAAAAAAAAGGGAGAATGGCTAAGTATAGAACAGGAAAAAGAAAGGGAGGTAAGAACCGACATGAAAGCAAATTATTACGTAGGAACACATGAAAAGAAAAGATGGAGTACAAATTTATTTATTTCAAGATAGCAGCACAGAAAATATAATTGACACGAAGACAAGTCAATGTACAGGAAGATATGGAGTGTCCAAGGAGGAAAAAAAAACAGAGCTGCAAACCAGTTCAACAAATACAGACAGAGTAAACGAAAAACTATTGGATATGGAACATGGGTAGAAAAATGCACCTTTGCATGGATTCTTCTACATTCCTGGTTAGGATTTCTTTGTCGTGTCTAGTTTTCCTGTTTGTTTATATGAACAAAAGAACAAAACAAAATGGACATGAACATAAGTTGACATGTAAAGAAAAAAGCAAGAACTATGTACATAGACTAAATAAAATAGAATAAGAGGAATAGAGTAATAGATAGTGTTAGAATAATGTACCTTTTTTTTTCTTTTTTTTTTATTAGTTCATTCAATCTTTTGTGTCTGTGTGTCTATATATATATATTACAAAAAAAACAATTGTGACCAAAAGCAATTACAAACCAGGGAAAACTAAGAAGTTGGATATCTCGATTTTCTTCAACAAGATAGACAGATATGGTTTGAAGCATATAAATATGATTCTATAATATGCCTAATGTATATTTCATAATTCAAGTGCAACACCAACTGTGTGGTGACCAGACCATTATGTGTACAAACCAGGGAAAACTAAGAAGATGGATAATTTGTTTTTGTTTTGCAACAAGCTATACAGATATGCTTTGAAACATAGAAATATGAATTTGCAATATGTTTGATATATATCTCATAATTCAAGTGCAATACCAATTGTATCGTGATCATACCAGTATGTGTCTAAGATAAAGATGTTGTATTGAGGAATGGGCATATTTGACCACACATGGTCAATAAATGCATTTTGCACATGGCTTGTGTTATTCAAAAGAAAGTGGAGACTGTATTTGCACATGTAGTTTTCCAATTCTTTTGTTCTGGCATTATTTTGTAGCATGTCAATATTGAAGTATCCTACAAGCACAATGGGTTTGTTCAGATGAAAATGGCCTAATGCATTGGAAATAACATTTAGTATGTTGGAGAATGTTGCATGGGGAGCAGCATACAAATTCAATATTGCAATTTTGTTCCATGGAAAAATATTTTTGCAAGTACCATCTCAACATTATTTTCTTCGAAATGTATATGGTCCAAAATTGGTACATGTTTTTTCACCAATATCATCACCCCATGTGTAATGTAACTTGATATGCAATTGTGATTTGGAAATTGTTTGTTTTGCATGCATAATGCCATGTATGTTTCCTGCAAGCACAGAATATCGGATTGCATTGTATCATAGTCATTGAGTATATCATCCATGTGTGCATGTAAGTTGTGTGTGTTAAGCGAGAGAATTGATACAGATAACTTTGTCTGTATGAATTGGTAATCATACTGCAGATGCCATTTTGTGGTAGTCTTGAGGCATTCCATTTCAATATCAACTTTTTGTTTGACTTTGAAGTTATCATTTGTAAGAGGAATTAGTAAATACAAGGAGTCTATGCTTCTGACACGGGACAGTGTTATGTATACAAGTCCATGTATCCGAATTCTAGCAGGCCGAAATGCAACATCATCAAGTGTTAGTCCTTGCGATCTGTGGACTGTACGTGCACATGCAATTTTAATTGGAAACTGTTTTTTAATCTTTAGTCAACATGTCTTTGTTGATGTCAATATTGGCTTTGATATTCACAAAATAGGTGTCCAATCACTTGCAGTGTTTGAATTATATAGATAATCCAACTTGCTTGCTTGTTGCTTGCCTATATGCGATTCATGGAACTTAATCCAAAGGACATCAAGTTTTTCTATTTTGGTATAGCCTTTGAGTATTCCATCTGCACCATTGACCAAGACATCCTGTGAATCATAGTTGCAGGAATATATTTCAACCATCATTTCTAATTTCAGGACAAGTTGCAAAGGTAAAGTGGTTGTATGTTCATGACATGGCACATTTCCATGGTTGTCTTCTTCCAGGTCAATTGAATTGATGATGATATCATCACCAGGCATGAGCGATAGCATGTACCTGTTATGCATTGCAACATCCTTATTTGTGTAGAACAGGTAACGGAACGTTGGGTCTGTTGGTGCAGGTCTCAAGCACCTCGAATTGATATATGTTAAGTCATCATATGTTTGGTTGTTTGTCTGCATTCTATTCAGAATTGCAATAAATGTTCCATCTGTCTAGCACATTGTAGTATGCAATTCAAAGCATTTAATATTGTCTCTCCAGAAGTCATGCGTCATTGTTTGCAAGTTAACCGTAGGTTGTTCAAATATCAAAGAATCTTGGATCGGTTGTGCCTGGTAAAGATCCTCACATAATATCATGTCAATGTTTCCAAAGTATTTCGTGTGCACATGTTTTATGCTTCTTAGTCAGTTGCCAATGGAATACAAGAAGCGACTTCCAATCAAAGATGCTTCATCTATAAAGACAAGTTGGAGTTCGTCATAAATCTTAGACAACATATCTAACATTTCCTTGCTAAGTGGAAGAAATTGTGACTTGTTAAAAGGCATTAAAAATGCAGAGTGGATTGTTGTTCCACTTGCATTATATGTAGTTTTTCCTGTGTATGCAACTATTAGGTCCTTTGGTTTCATAGGATCAAAGGAATTTTTCGAATCATAGATTCATATAAGCATTTGGAACAGTGCGTTCACTGTGAATGTCTTGCATGTTCCTGCTCCACCTGTAAGGAACAAGTGCACAGGAGTTTCCATGTTCAAGCATTTTTTACGCGCAATGTCCTTCAGAATTGTTTGGTGTTCTCGATTCAACAGAGGTCTTATTTTGTGGTATTCATTATTTTCAATAAGGAAAGGATGTTTTGTGAATTGAAAACCAAGCTTGATACATTTTTCACTGCCACCTGCTCGAGGACGGGGAAAATCCACTTGCAAGTCATAGGACTCGCAGGGAGTTTTGGTTGTTTTTCGATTTGTGAATGTCTCATCAAGATTGTCAAGGTTTTCTAGCTCATTAACTGCAATTTCTAGATCATTCCATGTTAGATTAACATTGTAAGTAAATCTATCTTCATTGATTTGCACTATAGTCTCAGAGGCAACATACGCATCTTCCCATATAGACAACTTATGTTTTAATGTCTCTTCGTTTTCATCGAACGGAACGTATAGTAGCAGTTTTTCTCTACAATAGTTTTCATAGTCAGAATGTTTATTGTGTTTGACAAACTGTATCACAGAGGGTTTTTAATTTTTGATATGGGCACACCATTTTTTTTGTAATGTGATACGAATTATGCTAAGCAGATGTGCCTAATAGGAGATGGACGTTGTAGGTAATAATAAATAATAGAGCGACATAACACGTCTTCTGAATTGTCAGTCTCTTGTTCTAGCAAAAATGGTGGTTTAAGCACAAATGTGCATTTCTCAAGTGGAGATGTGTTTATGAAGACACATTTTCTTGAACTACAATTGAGGGGCAGGGAAAGTGCAATGTGGATTTCTTTTTTAGCAGACATTTGTTGAAGATTAAGCAATGTATTGCCAAGCATACGTATCATTTGTATGGCATCAATATGACTTCTTTCATGTTCTTTGTGTATTCTTATGAATGCACTTGTCATAGATTTGTCAACCTTTGTCATATACGAGGTACAGTACGATGTTGCAGCATATGCATTGAGGACGTACTGTGCATCTGTATTTGCATTCCACATAACTGGCATGTCCTTGGAGAAACAGTGGCTCCAAATATGGGAAATTTTTCGTTTAAGGAAAATTGTTGGTTGTTTAAGCGTACATTGTATGGCTTGGATTTACTCATCTTCTGATAGATTTAGCTCTGTCAAGAAGTCATTGAAGCTCATCAACTCGTCAAACTCTCCTTTTTCTAGAAATGCGAACAAGGATTTAGATTTCTCAACAACAATATTATCTTATAAACTAAGTGGCTCTATGATTCTTGTTTCTCTCATTGGCGGCACAAGAAAGTTGTATCTGCAATGCGAGTTTTTTCGTTTTCTACAACTTCTTGTATGATAATGTCTATGAACTTTTGCAAGTTCTGGATCCAAATGATTTGTGTTGCATGTTATGTATTTTTCCACAAATTGCTCGATCTGTGAATTTTTGTCAGCTTCATAGACTGATGCACCCTCTATCCACAAGAGTCTGTGGTCATGTTCATTCCCCCTATTCTGGAATTCAGTCACAAAAAAGTAGTCCGATATTTTTCCGAAAAACATTTCATCATGGCATATCAATTGTCTCAAAGCATTTATTCTATGTCTATAGTAGTGAGTACATGTCACTGGGTCTTTTCTTATGAGGTAGTCAATGTCATTATTTTCCAGTGTATCGGTTTGTTTTTTATGTTTCCTATTCCTATGCAAGTCAGATACGACAACCACCAATGGATCCCAGCAATGCTTTGCACTTGTAAATGTGATGAAAAATGTTGGCGTTCCCAATTGTCGAATCATTGCAAAAACAGTTTTCTTGTTTTGTTGCAAATAGTCATGAGAGATGTGAATGTTTTTGAAATCTATGTATCCAATATCAGATTTCAGAATTTTTTCTAGGTTTACTTTGTACTTGACATCCTTGGCCAACAACTTGCTTCCTTGTAATTGGCCTTTTCTTATTCGGACCCACATGCAAGACATCACTTGCTCTATTATTATGCGCATTGTTTTGAAAAACAAATTTTTTATGTGACAGGAGAAATCACCGCTTGAATGTAGCAGCTCCCATCGAACTATTTTATGATAACTGAATCGTTCTGTAATGTCAGTGGGATGTGGATATCCATAGAAGAGTGTTGGGAAGTTCATTTCCTCAGTGAATCTGTCCTTGAATATTCCAAGTGGACGTTGCCCCTCAGCAGGTGTAATTTTGACGATCTTGTCTTGCAAGTCACGAATGCACTGTGAATTAGTGAATCCATGCACCAATATCTCAGCGGGAATTTCATTCTCTGATTCATCACTTGTATCAAATTCACTAGCATTTTCGAGAGTCTCTGCGGAGTTGTCATCCTCTTCTCCAAGAACATTGTTCCAATTCTCATTTATACAAATATTTTTTGCTTCGTACGGGGCCCTGAAACATAATTCCTTTAATGCTTTCATAACAGCATGCACACACACTTTCCTGTCTAATACGCATTTTTGTATCGCAAGCATCTTTTGAAAGCCACAACAATTGTCATTGTATCGCTAATGAATTGTGGCAAGGCTTTTTGCATAACATCTAGTTGAACAGGCACATTAATAATTGATCATGTTAAGCTCATCTGGGGTCATTTATAGCCCCAGGGCCTTATTTGTGCAAATGAAATTGATAGAGACACAAGTCTCTCTTCAAGTTCTGTAAGTGCACTTATATCTGGTAGTGGTGTATTACATCTTATTTGGTCAGGCGTTGCAAATTGTGGCATTTTTCCATTTTCAAGCGACCGTTTGCTAGAAGACAAATTTTGCCACTGGAAAATGTTTTATCATGTGCTATCAAACGGAGGTATTATGCTTCCAAATCAGGCGTGAAAGACTTATTTTTTTTGCAAAATTCAATTGATCGCAAATTGCACATGCAATGGAAGGAGTGTCTTTGATTTGTTTCATGTAGGTATGTCTTGCATCTTTCTTCCGCAGGGAAGTATGGGTAGAAAGTGTTTGCTAGTTTTCATTGGTAGTAGTGCATGGTGTTGCTTCTAGCCCACGAAATGTGATTTTTTTCTCTCGGATAGTTGCATGACCATTGTGGGATATGCGATCGTACTTGTTTATGTTGTGTTGTGCACAAAAAAAAAAATTAAAATTGTGATATGTTCGTTTCTCTCTAAAAGGAAGCGTAGCAATGTATATTTTTATCTCGCGCATGACCTTTTTCAAGTTGTTGTAACTTAGTCTACATTTCTTGTCCAAGGGCAAGATGACCTGATGGCAATTGGGATGAATTCCACTCTGATTAAATAGCATGTGACGCTTATGCACATTTGATGTGGTTTGGCTGGCATTGACACTGGACACTGGAACGGAAGTGTTTCCTATACCACCAATGTTTTTTTCTCTCTCACGTATGAACTTTTTCAGGTTGTGATAACTTAGTCTACGTTTTTTGTTTAAGCCCTGTATGGCCCCATCACAACTAGGACAAATTTCACGCATGACTTTTTTCAAGTTGTGATAACTTAGCCTGCGTTTTTCGTTTAAGCCTTGTATGGCCTTATCGCAACTGGGAGGAGTTTCATTCTCATTAAAAAGCATGCCACGCGTATGCAGATTCGATGTGGTTTGGGTGGCATGTACATTGAACCCTGAACCAGTGATATGTCCAAGCAAAGGTTGATAATGGATATGTGTCGTATATGTTTTCAACGAGAGGATGTCAATTATTCGATCGTAATTTAAATCAATAGACCAGGAATGGACAGGGCCATCTGGAAGGGCCGACCAGACCTAGATATTTACTCTGAATATGATAGATAACCATTGCAAACAGAATCTGCAACCCTCCACATTTCCGTTTTCATATGGCAGCACCATGTTTACAAGGTATTCTTGCCAACTTATAATTGCCGGCATATTTTCTAGGAGATATGGCGAAAGGTGTTGATGCAAGCAGCTAAAAGCATGTTGGTTGTCGCATATAATTATATTGAAAAAGGACTGTACAGTGTAAATCCGCAACAACTACACATCGAACTCTGTTGCTACCAAACAACAAATTGCATTGAACAGATTATCTCCACAGCTAGATAGAACAGTTGTTGCTATCTGCAAACCATGGCAGTCTATGCGATGCATAATCTGTTTCCACTATGATTCAATGTCTTTGCAAATGAGGGACAAGTAAATATGAGGTCCTCCAAGATTTCATATGGACAATTTTATGTATAGTAGTGGTTCATAATGACCACTGACAGCATTGGCATCATGGAACAAGATGCAATATGGATTGTTAGATGCAGTTTTGTTGAATAGTAGATATCTTGTTTTTCTTTTCAATGACCATATTCCAATTGGTATATTGAGCCACTTAGACAACCACCATATACAAAATATATCTCCCCAAAGTCCCCTCTCATTTGAAGGAAAAATTGGAGATGCAGACAACCGCATCTTTGAAAAATACGTAGCGACATCATGTATTCCATGCAATTGCTAAAGAAAATCAGATTCTAGTTCGTATTCATACGACTCCAATGCTTCAGCGTCGCCATTTTTTAAACAGCCCGAGAAATAATCTATCAATCCATTGCGCAGGTCGGTCGAGGAATAATGGAAATGCAGTAGAACCTGAAATGCATCGAAAAGGCAATCTCCTATAGTATACGAAAATGCATCCAATCTAAAAATCTCATTGCCATGCAACACCTCGTCAATGTTGTCATGTATAATGGAGTGTGTATCTATTTCATATGACTCAACATCTATTTCTTGTTTCATCTCTTGAGCTGTGATTTTCAAGTTGTTTCTTAGCTACTTTCAGTTTGTATGAAAATAGAGAAAAGGGGAAAAAAAGAATAAAACGAAAAAAAAAAAAAGTAAAATAGAAAACTACAAGCGCGGAACTGTGTACCAATCCTGGTATGTATCCTTCAACCTTCTTATTGTCAAATTCAATTCCCCCTATACACCATAGCAGATGACAAGAAAACAAACCTACACTAAAAAGTGAACCAAACAAAAGAAACAATGCAAATAAATAACACTATAAATTTGTTGAGCACA
>SNQJ01S0016943.1:34491-52869 GCA_010110895.2 Picea sitchensis
AAAAAAAGAATAAAACGAAAAAAAAAAAAGTAAAATAGAAAACTACAAGCGCGGAACTGTGTACCAATCCCGGTATGTATCCTTCAACCTTCTTATTGTCAAATTCAATTCCCCCTATACACCATAGCAGATGACAAGAAAACAAACCTACACTGAAAAGTGAACCAAACAAAAGAAACAACGCAAATAAATAACACTATAAATTTGTTGAGCACAAAGACCGATTTGAACCTATTCATGGTGTGCATCCTACAAGCTTCTCAGAGGCAGAAAAAATTCTACAAAATAGAAAGGAAAGGACAAAGGCAACAGGTGGACGTAGTTTTTTGACCCAGAGAATCAAATCATTCCCTGCATCTACACCCGGGCGGATGGTTCCCCCTTGTGACAACTCTGATTTCATTTTATAAACCCCTTTGCATCTCAGTTTTTGAAATAGCTATGGCACAATATGCAGGACGTGGCATCATGGTTTCCAGGAACAGAAAATAAGACCACACAGAAAGATGTTCTGCAACAGAATTTCGAGGCAGTGACTCCTACCAATGAAAAAGATTGCCTGCAAGGTGCAAAACACCAAGTAGAAAAAAAGGAATAGCAACGAAACGATGGCACGAAAACTTACCCATCAACGAGGGATGACAAGTGCTCAGCCCCAAAACTTGCAAACCGCAACAATAGGTCCAACGGCTTGCAAAGTTGAAGGACAACAAACCAGTGCACAACCACGAAGAGGTCCAACTGCAACTGTAGGACCTCAACTTTGCAAAGTTGAATCAAACAAGAACAAGAAGCATGGAACGAACCAACGAACAAGCATCAACCACTGAACCATTGATGTCAGTGAAGAACAATTTTGCACAATTTCACTGCAAAAAACACCATCAAAAAAATGGAACGGAATTGTATAGCAGCACATATGTACAATAAACATTTAAGGCTGCGAGACATGTTAAGTAAACACTTAAGACTGTCAGAACCGTCGAAGGGTGTCACCCTGTGCAAACATTTAAGAAAGAATACAACGTCGCAGACCTGTTTACGTACGCAACAATGACAAAGACTCTCGAAGCATGCAACAATAAAGAAAAAATCACAGATAGTAATAGTAATAAAAAAATAATAATAGTATTAATAATTTTAATATACTATCCATGTGCATACTAATAAGACCTCAAATCATATCGGTTCGAATAGTAGAGAATGTATTCGAAGGACAACCTTTAAATATGATAGCATATCAAACATTGGGATAAATTTAGCTAGCAGAAAATGCTAAGACAAACTAATGCTAGCATTAATCCAGCTTCAAGTAATGCATAAGAAAATATATGATTAGAAAAGACCGTATACGATCAAAAAGTTTGGATATGCCAACATATAAAGCATTGGGAATAGCGAAGCCGGCAATAAGACCTCCAATCTTTTATCCAATCAGATCATGACATATATAGTACTTTTTATTATATAAAAATTTTATGTTTTTAGTTCCCTAATTCCAACAATAGATATTATGCAAATATTTGTGGTCAAAGGACAAACTAATACGAATTCAATGAATTATCGATCGTTATAGTCCCTCTATGTCGTGCCTACGACAAGGACTAATAAGACAATGCAATAAGGAAATCATCATCTATACCAAAATCAATGTAAAGCTCAACCTAAGTGAAAAAATGTCAAATCAAATAAATAATTATACTGAGAATAATTATCAATAAACCTAATATTTGAATTATGCAAATGCCTTTCAAGTACAAAGTTTATCTAGAGACAACAGCCTTATGAAAGATTCCTAACCAATTAAATCAATATCTCTAGTGCAACTCTAAAGAATGTCATGTGAATATGGATATAACTTTCATTATTCATTGTTTTTTTTAAGTTATTTTCTCAATCTCAAAATACAAATATACATTTGAATAACCTCTTATATATATATGAACTTTTTTAAACCAGATTAATAAATTAGGTAGAGTAATTAAATGGTGTGAATTATAAACATGAGATCACAAGTAAAGCTATCATGTTAACACACACTTTGCTTGCATATCATGAAACCTGAAGCACAGAAGGTTACATGATACAACCTTGTATATCCGCAAAGCACAATATTATTACAAATTATTTCACATAATTCATATTAACATGCTCGTTATAGTTGAAAAAAAAATCCTTCAGACCACAAAGTACCCACTACCACTATCTCTGGAGAGAAACATATTAAATATTAAAAAGGAGGTCTGTAATTTACAGGGCAGAAGAGAATATATATTTTTCATTATATGTTTTTTAGAAAATCGAGCCTTATGGTCCCTTCGAGATCAAATCACCAACGACCTTTTTCAAAAGTTCCAACCGAAAATCTGCTTTCGAAACACTCCATTATTATTTATTTTTTAAAATAGTTTAACAAGAATACCTTTAACACTGGCCAACATGTATTCTGCCATCTTTGGGAACCAACTCTACAGACATACACACAAACTACAACGTACTCTGCTTTATAGATTACTCACTGCTTTATAGGTGTTTTTGGCTGGCTGGTTAGCTGGAATGTCACACGGGGGACCATAAGCTTGCCTATTTCTTGGACCCCAAATGTTCTTTCTCATCATCTGAAGAGAACCTCCTGCTGTCTCTGAACTTGGGGAGGATTTAAAGACACCAAATGCCCTTTCTCGTCATCTGAAAGAGAACTTCCTGCTTTCTCCATATCGTTGCAAAGTTTGGGAAGGATTTACAGAAGAACGCAATACAATACAAGAGAGAGGTATGTAAAAACAATGGTCTCTGCATATCTTTCTATTTGGGTAATCACCCATTTGACTAAATGAAGTGAGATAAGAGAGAAATGCACTATTGGATCAATTCCCGGTTGAATTGCCTGAAGATGATTTTGATTTCTGAGAATTGGGAGTAAGTATTTGATCATGTGATTAATTGGTTTGGGTAGAATTTGATGTGGGTATGTTGTTTGAAAGAATATTCATGTTGCTCTAGGTCTGATTTAGGCAAGGATCTGAGGTGGGTATTTTGTGTGTATGTACAGTTGAGTCTTGATATCCTCTGAGAATGGGTGATGCAGAAGAAATCCAGCCCCTTGTCTGTGACAATGGATCTGGAATGGTTAAGGTTGGTATTTATGTTTTTATTTGTATAATATTTATATCTCATTCAGATCACATTGGTCTGTGGGAATGGAGGCTAGTTTATACATTGTTGGTCTATGATCCATGATCTTTGTTATTAGATTCCCTAATTCAACTGCAAATAGTTCCAGCAGTGTTTGTTTATTGTTGACCATCTTGTAATCGATGCGAGTATTGCCTTAAGCTAAGGGGTTATGTTTTACAAGATTTATGTTCATTATATATACTGTATTCCGTTGAGGAATGTGATTTTGTTTCGGAGCTATGTTAATCCTGTTCATTCTTATTCTTGTGATGCCGATAAGGCTGGATTTGCTGGAGACGATGCTCCGCGTGCTGTTTTTCCAAGCATTGTGGGCAGACCAAGGCATACAGGTGTGATGGTTGGTATGGGGCAAAAAGATGCATATGTTGGAGACGAAGCTCAATCAAAGCGGGGTATCTTGACTCTCAAGTACCCGATCGACCATGGTATTGTGACAAATTGGGATGACATGGAGAAGATCTGGCATCACACATTTTACAATGAACTCCGTGTCGCTCCCGAGGAACACCCTGTGCTTCTCACAGAGGCGCCGCTTAACCCCAAGGCTAATAGAGAGAAGATGACACAGATAATGTTTGAGACTTTCAATGTGCCTGCCATGTATGTTGCAATCCAAGCAGTACTTTCTCTGTATGCAAGTGGACGAACCACTGGTACGCTTTTTCATTATGCCATCCTGTTTCAGCCATTAATTTTGGATCTCTTACGTGCATTTCCACAGATAATTGTGTTGAACTGATACTTCTAAGTGTTATAAGTTGCACCAACACATACATTTTGTTAAGATCTTATTTTAGGGTGTCTCTAACTGCTTTACACCTATCATCTTAGGTATTGTGCTTGATTCTGGTGATGGTGTTACGCACACTGTCCCAATTTATGAGGGATATGCTTTGCCTCATGCCATACTCAGACTGGACCTTGCTGGGCGTGATCTGACGGATGCATTGATGAAGATTCTTACAGAACGTGGTTACACCTTCACCACCACCGCAGAGCGCGAGATTGTCCGAGATATGAAGGAGAAATTAGCTTATGTATCTCTTGATTTTGAACAGGAGATGGAGACTGCCAAAACTAGCTCTTCATTGGAAAAGAGCTATGAGCTTCCTGATGGCCAGGTAATTACCATCGGTGCAGAACGGTTCAGATGTGCAGAAGTGCTGTTCCAGCCATCTTTAATAGGAATGGAAGCTGCTGGAATCCATGAGACTACTTACAATTCTATTATGAAGTGTGATGTGGATATTCGTAAAGACTTGTATGGGAATATTGTGCTCAGTGGTGGTTCCACAATGTTTCCTGGAATTGCAGATCGTATGAGTAAGGAAATTACTTCACTGGCTCCCAGCAGCATGAAGATTAAGGTGGTGGCACCTCCAGAAAGAAAATACAGTGTCTGGATTGGAGGGTCCATTTTGGCTTCCTTAAGTACTTTCCAGCAGGTATGTACTACAAGTTTCAGTTGCTTCATTTTGTGCATTGCATATGGTTTATCGGCTCTTAATTTTATCAGGGAAAAAGTTTTGGATTCACCTAAAAATCTGTACTTGTTATGTGTATTGCAGATGTGGATTTCAAAATCAGAATATGAGGAGTCTGGCCCCTCAATTGTTCACAGGAAGTGCTTCTAGAGTTTTGGACGATTGGTACTTCTATCTAGGAGGAGAACTGGATGCATATGCCTTAGTAGTTTTAGGTTCTATGGAGGACTAGCATTGTAAAGAGAGGATTTCTGTGTTTATTTGTACACACTGACTTTCCTGAGTCAGTTTTGGGGCTTGGGCTGTTCATTGCTTTGGATTCATGAAATAATTTGAGCCTGTGCTAAAGGATTGCACTGGAATCCTTACATTGGCCAAATTCAAGTTGTCTTAGTATTTTCCACCCTGTCGTGCTTGATTCATTATATTTTCTTATATATATTCATACGGATTGGGAAATTTTTAGCATGTATGAAATGTCTCTGCATGATTGTCATCATTGTAAAAGGATGAGCTGTTCCCATGCTGTTGAAAACTTGTTACATGTTTTGTTTTGAATTTCTTCGAAGGCTTGTGGCTTTAATCATAGTATTTACTCTTAAGTATAACTGAGCCTATTGTATGTCAATATTTAGGAGTGACGTTGCAGCATAGCCACATAGAAGTTATTTCTACAGGAATGAAGACCTAACTTACCTCAGAAATAAATAGTACAGGTTAAATATGATTCAGCAGATAAGAAATCTGCAATACAGTATAAGTAGAAATAATACAGTTATTAATTTTCTGATTGGTTTTCTGAATCTACTAATATTAAGCTTCTGAATCACACATGTGTCATGAAGTACAAAATAGTTATTCTGCTGGACTCATGAAGTAGATGGATAAAATATAACATATGCTAGATCAGGTCACAAGGAGGACATATATAGGGTAATTGTCTAAATATTTAGCTCCCTTGACACATTGGATCGTTCTCTTGGGTGTTTTTTATGTACCAGATTCTCGATTCTTCCTCAATCTCAAATGGCCACTAATGGAATATATATAGGGCTTCCTTCCTGTATGTGAAACTTGCATCAAGAACATACTGAAAGACAATAGATATCAATGCATATCACTAAGATAGGGGGCTAAACACTTTAGACTTGTCCATAACAGGATAAGCACTAACTGCAGAAAAAACACAATATGCTACACATCCCTTACAAGTTGTTAGCATGAACAGTCTATGCATAGACCGCTGCACCACATCAATTAGGTACCCAGTTGATCTCAATGTGAATATGGATGTGAATATGGATATGATTCAAGCCCTTTCTAATTTAAGTTGCCATCCCAGATGTACATCTCTGGGAATAAACATACTGCTGGCCTCCCTGAAATCTTTTGGTAGGCCCAATATGCTTGGATATAGTCTTACCACTTAGTTGTGGGCAAAGGCTCACCAAATACACTTTTGTCACTAAACATTTCGTTTTCTGGGCAAAAAAATGTGCGAGACTGAAACACGTCCAGTTATATATTCATGTATCGGGCCTGTTGAGACTTTGTTTGCCCTGAACTGATTTCATAAGTCCAGTTTGTCCTCAAAGAGTAAGCATGAGGATCTACTACTTTTAACAAAACGGAGCTTAACATGAGGATCTACTACTTTTACAAAACAGAGCTTAACATATTTATGCCGGGCCTAATCCATTTAGTGGCTTTCTTACTGAGAAGAAATCACTCCCCTTTGCATATAGACTATGGCATATGATCATATGGAAATGGAACTTTGTTCAATGGTGTGAAACTTCTTGTTCTCCACCATTAACATTAGTTCGAAACCTAAACCTGTAACTTTGGTCAATGGTGTGAAACTTCTTGTTCCCCACCATTAACATTAGTTCCAAACCTAAACCTGGTTAGGTTGTTTTGGCATCAAGCATTTCACCTTCACCTATCAAAAGGCTATCCATAAATCTCCGTGTTTGGGATTTTATAAATTGGATACAAAATTATCATATAATCTCACTTTCACCTATCAAAAGACTATCCATAAATTTCAGTGCTTGGGATTTTATAAATTGGATACAAAATTAGCATATAGTCTCAAGTGCATGTTCAATCTTTGGAGAATCTATATCTATTGAGCCATACAGGTTGGTTGTTTAAATTTGGCAATCACGGATTGTTTGAAATAAGCTTTACACATATACAAACAATGTTTGCTCCTTTGTTTTGATGAAGGACATGGTGTCACTAGATCAATAGAGAGCTTGGTTGTTTAAATTGGGCAATCATGGATTGTTTGAAATAAGCTTTACACATATAAAAAAAAAAAAAAAGGTTTGCTCCTTTATTTTGATGAAGGACATGGTAGCACTAGATCAATAGACATGATATCTAAGTTGTGCCATCTATTATGAAGGACATGGTGGCACCAAATCAATACACATGATATCTAAGTTGTGCCACCTATTTTGGAGAATATGAAACTAGTAGGGATGAAGAAACACAAAACAACAATTAAGGAAGTCCACACTGGAATCTAATAGATGCGATCTCACTTAAATAATTATTGCACACACAAAAAACTGTTTGTATTCTATTATTCAATCAATATAAATACATTAAACTTTGGTTTAAGATAGATATGTTATCTTAGCCATACAATCCATTTAGTTGAGATAATATCTCAACCTTACACATAACAGATCTAGATCTAACAAACCCAAAGTGATTTTAATGTAATCATTAATTCTAATACCCTCCCTTAATGCTTACATCACAAATAACAATATTGAAATCACATAAAAATATTTTTGAACCTTGATCTTTGTCTGGTGTGGTCTTCATCAACATTTCTACCCACTCTAAAATCTCATAGACTATGTTCTTTCTCAACCATCAACTTCGAGCTACCACTTGATCCATTTAAGATACAATTGCTTATGACCATCAATGACGTATTTCTAGGACCGACGATTCATGCCATACCCTGAAGAATAGTCTAGATACTGAATCATTCTATTGACATACTTCCATCTGTCGAAGTACATGGTTTTTCGTTGTATTTGTCAGTTATCTAGGAGAGCAGTCTAGATACTGAGTGTATGCAGCAATCAATCTTACAAAGTGATCTATTTCACACACACAATGATCACAAACTCTACACATAACCTTACAAAGTGACCTATTTCACACACACAATAATCACAAATTCTACACATAACCAATGATCGTTGTTATTGGGTCACTGCATCATCCAAGAACCACAAACTCTAACAAACTGGAGACACAACCAAACTAATAACATGTCCTTGTGACACCGCATACATCAATAACCACCTACTTAAATTAAGTTACCATGTTCTATGAGCTGTTCTTCATTAAAAACTCAAGCTTTCACGCTCAAATAAAGTGACCATGTTCTATGAGCTCAACAAATAAAGTGACTAACATCTTCCTAATGATGATTACTCAACTCTACGCTCTGCAGACTGCGATGGGAGGATGTATTTCCACCTTAATAATCACAATCACTAACTCTACGCTCATGTGATCATAATATTCAACAACTTAATTAAACTCGCATTAACGGATACATCAAATGGAATTTAACCAGCAATCAAGTAGCATCAAATTTACATTGATATACAGCGTTGAAATCGGAATGTGATTTCAATTGTCAAGTTGACCTTTTCATCGTGATAATGAAACGTCTGTCATGATTTTCACGAGACAGTGAAATCGTCCGCGCCAACATTCCCTTGATGGTTTTCCTCAATAAATCCATTGGTTGCTAATCTTGTCAGCTGCCACTCAGCGAAACCTCCAGGAAACTCGACAAATTTGATCATATTTTTTAAAACGGAGGATGACTTCACGGGAAGAGAGCATAGACATGGACATTCCCATAGAAATGAAAGAACCTTTGTGAATGTGTAAAGTCTTCTCATTGCTACAATCCTCCTCCAATCATGTACAGACAGTTGCTTAACTCACATACATATAAAAACACACGCAATAACACACTACATATTTTGGGCCCTCATGTGAGAGAGATACACCCATAGCATCGTGTGAGAGACACCCATAGCAACCTGCTCCTTAAATAATCATTTTACACACAAAAAATTGTTCTTATTCTATTATTCAATTAATATAAATACACTAAACTTTGGCTTAAGATAGATAGGCTATCTTAGCCATGCACTCCATTTAGTTGATATAATTTCTCAACCTTATACATAAATAGGATCTAGACATAACAAATCCAAATTGATTTTAATGTAAGTTTTAATTCTAACAATTCATGGTTCTGAGTAGGTAAAATGTCACTGCTTATATGGTTAATGGTTTTAAGATTAAAATTAATCTTCCTACAAAAAGGAATATCGTGTATTTGTAAAGGTTATGCTCGAAAAAGGTTGGATTGTTGATTTATTGGTGTTCGACAAAATAAGGCATTTTTGCACAAGTTGGAACACCGTAAGAAACCACTCACACAAACATATCAAAGATCAGTACACTAGTGTATTACATGGTTAAAAACTTTAAGAAACCACTCACACAAACATATCAAAGATCAGTACACTAGTGTATTACATGGTTAAAAACCTCAAGGAGGGAAACAATCCATGGCCCCAATCAACGCGGCCACTTGAGATAATATATTAATGCAAAAAGAATTTTTTTAAATAAGAGTTTCTCACAATCAATCATCAGCAAATGACCCTCCATGTTCTTTAAATAGATGTCATAGACCAATGGAGTGCTAAGTCACAAAACAATATAACTATTAATATTGATGAGAATATGAACCATCACATCACTTATGTCTAGAACATATCATGACCATTAGATTACATAACTACAAATGCATATGAATGCATACTAAGGAAACACATTTTACCTAAATATGCATTAGACCAAGTTGACTTTAACTAACTCCTAAGTGTTTAAATATCCTAACATCCCCTCTAAAGAACAATTTGAGATAGGATTGTGAAGAATTTACAAAGGTGACACAATAGGGGAAGGAAGGAAGCATTATAGCTTGTCCACCCTTAATGAAAACTTTTTGAACTCCTACCATAGATCAAAGTTTGGAAAACTTATCTTATGTAAGATACTTTGTGAAAATGTCTGCAACTTATTCATTTATAGGGAAAAATATCACTTTGAGAACGTGATCTTGAATAAGCTTTATGATGAAGTGCATGTGTATCTCAATGATTTTGTTGCATTGATGTTGAACTAGATATTTGGAGAGTTTGATGGCACTCTGATTGTCACACCAGAATGTGATCGGATGTTGTTGTTGGAATCCAAACTCTTAAAGGATATGTCAAAGCCACAAGGCTTATTTACTTGCATTAATTGTTGCTCGATACTCTGCTTCTTCTAAAGAAAGATTAAGATTTTTTTTTTGTTACAAGCCTAAGTGACGGGTCTAGAACCAAGACTAAAATGTAACCTACACTAGACTTCCAATCATTAGGGTCGCCAACCCAACTGAAATAAGTGAAACCAAACAACAAAGGAGCCCCCATGAATTGTAATGTATCCCAAACTGAACCATACCATATATATATTGAAGTATCATTTTTGTTGCTTTCCCATGGTTCTCATGGGGTGTTTGCATATATCGTATCGAGAAACAAGACCAACAACAAAGGAAAGATCGGGACAAATGAAATATCAGGACTAATATGAGTCAAATACAAAAGGATACTAACTAACTAGTAGTACAAAGTGGCATCTACTTTGGGTGTAGTACATGTGGTAGAAGTTTGACTCTATATTGAAAGGGAGAAGGGGTTGGTTTACAATCTTCATTGAAAGCAATGAAGAAGGGCACATGCATACTTAGATTGGAAAAGAGAAATTCCTTCATTGGTTTGCAATACTTGGAGGCCAAGGAAATAATGCAAATAACTTAAGTCTATGGTTGTCATTTCAAATTTCCTCTAAAGGTTGGATTTCAATGGTTGAAAATTTTGGAGTCACTACTAGTGAGAATAAAGTCATCAACATAAATAACAAGTATTATGATATGATTACCTACTTTCTTGGTATAGACGTTGAGGTCAGAATGACATCTAGAAAATTCAGTGTCAAGAATAAAGCTATATATTTTAGCATATCAAGCTCGAGGAGCTTGTTTAAGACCGCAGAGATATTTCTTAAGGCAGAAAACAATGCTAGACTCATTATGAACAAAGTTGGGAGGTTATTCCATGTAAAATTTTCTTGCAAATCCCCATGCAAGAAGGTTGATTTAACATCCATCCAATGGACATCCCACTTATGTGAGGCGACAATGGCTAGAACAAGGAAAATGGAATTCATTTTAGCTATAGGGGAAAAAGTTTCATTATAGTCAATTCCTTCAAGTTGATAAAATCCTTTCGCAACTAACCCAACCTTATGCCTTTCAACACCTCCATATGATGTATACTTAGTTCTATACATCCATTTTCATTTGAAAAGTGTTTTCCTTTCATAAGAGATACAATATCCCAAGTATCATTCTCCATAAAGGAACAATATTCTTCATTCATTGTTGTGTCCCAATCTGGATGGCCAAAATATTTTACAATGTTTTTGGATCATGAGTCATTTAAACTTGAGCCAAAAGAGAGGAGGCTCACTGGAATTGTGAACATGTACGATGTTGATATATAGGATCACCAACAAGATCACCAACTGCTTCTCGTGTTTTATGGATATGGAATGTTGTGGTGTTGGTTCATGTTCATGTTCAATGGACCCAATCAGAGGAAGGTGATTAGGCAGAGGTAGATTTTCACCCTCGTTGTCATCATCTGGGGAAGAAACGAGATTAAGATCATTAACACAAACTTTGGGAATAGAATATGGCATATAGGCCAAAGATGGCTCGTAAATCGAAGATGGCACAAACACCGAATGAGGCTCATAGGTTGAGAGACTTTCACCAAAATTAACATCTCCCTTAATAAAAATTTCATTGGAATGAGGTTGAAGAAATCTATGACACTTTACATCTTCAGAATATCCAACAAAAATGCACTTCTCACTTTTAGATTGTAATGCTTTCCTTTTTTCATCGGGAATGTGAGTCCATTCTTCACTATCAAACACACAGAAGTGGCTTAAATCCGGTTTAATTTTAATCCATGCTTCTTCCAGTGTTATATTTTGTAAAGCCTTTGTGGGAGTGTGATTGACTATGTAATTGGCACAATTAATGGTTTTCTCCCAAAAATGAAGACTTAATCACTTAGATTGGATCATACAATTTGTTATTTCCTTTAATGTGTCAATGTTTCCCTGAGAAACACAATTTTGTTGCGGTGTATACATAACAATATGTTGCATCAAAATGTCGTGTGCAGTGCAATAACCTGTAATTTTTTTGCTAACATATTTGCCTCCATTATTTGTTCTCAACTTCTACAGTTGATGTCCATATTTTTTTTATATAAGGACCTTGTAGGCCAGAAACATGTCAAAAACATCACTCTTAAGTTTTAATAAATAGACCCAAGTGTGTCTAGAGAATTCATTATTGAAGGTTAAGAAGTACGTGAACCCAAAGAAGGAAGGAGAAGGAAGAAGACCACACAATCACTATGAACAAGGTGCAAGGGGTCGAGGAATGCTTGTCAAAATTATCCCAATGATGTTTTCCAAGAACACAATCGACTCAAACACCATATTTGCAAGAAACAAGAGGAAAATTAGTCACCATATGTTGATTACATTGTTATTGCAATGAGGGATAGTTCAAATGACCAAATCGTTCATGCCAAAGTTTGCATAAGTTATTTCTATGAGAAATAAAAACTGATGGAAAATATGATGACCCAAAGTTGTCAAATATGTACATCTTATTAATATCATAAACAATTCCAGTTGCTTGGACATGCTTAGGATCTTTTAAATCCTTGATTATAGCTTGGTGAGGTGAAAACTCTACTATTTTACCTGCACCTGAATGAATGATTTGATATATTGATAGAAGGTTGCAGGAGAGACTTGGAACACATAATACATCATTAAAATGACAATCATATAGTTGAACTATTCCAGAGCCTAAAATACTAAGAGATATATCATCACCAACATATATTTGTTTGGTGTTACATTCAATAAAAGCAGAAAAAATTGGCTTTATCCTTAGCCATATGATAAGATGCTCCTGAATCAATAAGTCATTTATTAAAAGAAGTAGTAGATGTTGTATTTAAGAAAAAACTAGAAGTAGAAAGTGCATGTCCATGAGAAATAATTGGAAGAAGAAGAATCAAGATTAATGTTGTCCTTCTTCATTGTTGCTTCTAAGGATTCCATTTTCTTAAAACATTTAGACTCTGGATGACCATCGCACCCACAATAATTTCAATGTCTCTTAGTATTCGTACTTTTTTATTTTGTTCCTTTGTCACCATTGGGAGGAGGAACTGACTAAGAGGGTTTTGGGACCCTTGTTTTTCTCGTTGTTGTAAGGATGTTGTTTCTTTGTATGCTTGGACTTATCCTTATGTTGGACCACTAAGGATTTGTTAGATGTACCGACAGTGTTGATCACTCCAAGATGCAAGAGATTATATTTCTCTCTAATCAAAGAATCACAAAAATATTCAAGAGAGGATAGTTTGTAAGCATCTTTTAGAGATTCTCTGGTGAAGTAAAAAGTATATACAAAAACATAATATGCACTACTAAATTTAGCAAGAATAACATATATACATTGGTCATATTTGTTTTCTATATTACAATCTTCAAGTAAAATTCTGAGTGTTTTGAACTTAAATAGATAATATTCAATGCAATAGAAATAACTGGGATTTAAAGAAATTAATTGGTTTTCAAGATGGTGAGCTCAAATCTCATTTTTCTTACCAAAATACGGTTTCCATCTTTCCCCAAGCTTGATGAAACCATATTAAATCAATGGATATGGGCATTTCGATTAATCCACATGATTTTCCATTTTTATTATCCCATTTGGCTTCCTTTGAGGAATCAATGGGGGTAGCTTCATTTCCTAATGTAATCCGGTAAATTCATTTACTTCGCAGTACATTCTCCATACAATATTTCCATGACGAGTAGTTTGAACTAGTAAGAAAAAGATCACTTGGACTAGCGATATTAAAATATGTAGGTAGTATGGCTTCAAAAGTAGAAAATGGCTATTTGAATGGAAAGATCTTGACAAAATAAGTAGTTAAAAAATGACATTGAAAATGAACTTTGGATGTCAAAGTTATGCCCTTTTTAAGAAAGACATAAAATGTAACGAATGTGCCATGTGGCAGGTAGAGATTGGCCCACATAGTGATGGATGCACAATGAGATGGCTAAGGAAAAAAATGTTCCCCTTCCTTCTCTAACTTTTCCTATAAGCTCACTTTTACAAATAAGTTACTTTTACATGAAGTAATCCACTTTTATAAAATAAGTGAGAATCATTTTTACAATGACGTTACTGTATAAATTAAAGTTGCACACAAAAAGTAACTTACATTATAGTGATTTAGTTTTACAATTTCAGTTAAATGCACTTTACAATAAAGTTATATAATGACTTAAAGTTATATGAACTTTTTCAAAAAGTAACTTAATAAAAAGAAGAACTTGAATTCAACTCCTCTTATTGAATAAAGTAACTTTCAATCAAGTGAGCTAATGAAAAATATATAGCAAATGTTATAAAGGAGGAGGGGGCATTCTTTTATTGCTCGTTTCTTTAAAGTGTGTGCTTACCCCCAAAACCCTTGTTTTTTCCTGCAAAAAACTTCAACACAACTGCACACAAAAAAAATTGAAATTTTGAAAAATAACAAATATGAAACTTTACAAGATCAAGCTAGATTTCAGTTAGTCTACCGAAAAAATACAAGTTTTATCTTTGTTTCTAAATTGTTGAGATCACATAAACCACAAAGAAAAGAGCATACACAGAAAATAAAACATTTTCCCTATGTTTCTAGTTTTCTAGTTTTTATATATACCTTATAAAAACCATAATGAAACTTTATACCTTCATAGTTGACAAAAACGGTCCAATCTTAGGTAAACATAAACCTTTTTGGGTGAAACAAAAAGTGTTTCCAACTAAAAGAAACACTCCAGATGTAATGGAATAGCTCACTCAACCCAGTAATGCATAGAGATAGAAAAATCTATAAATTCTTTGATGCATTCAGTGACACGAGTTCATGATTTTGATCAACAATGAAAGCAGATCTTCATACGAGCTCTGATACCATGTTCGAAAAAAYAGGGTATTTTCACACAAGTTGAACACCTTAAGAAACCCCTCATGAAAACATATATAATATTATTACACCAGTGTATGACGTGGTTAAAACCCTCAAATATGGAAACAATGCATGAACTTAGCCAATGTGACCAMTTGTGGAAACATATTAATGCAAAAGGAAAAAAAATTACCTAAGATTTTCTCACAATCGATCATCAACAAATGGCCCTCCATATTCTTTAAATAGAGATCATGGACCAATTGGTGTTAAGCTACAAATCAATAGAGTTTTTAGTATTGAAGAGAATATGAATTGTAGGATCACTTTATGTCATGATTGTTGAATTGCATAACTACAAATGCATACGAATTTATACTAAGGAAACATACTAAAGAAGCACAATTTACGTAAAGACATAATAGAGCAAGTTGATATTAACTAACTCCTAAGTTTCTAAATATTCTAAAAATTGGTTGTTGATTCTTGGTAAACTAGTAGTTGTTAGTTTGTATTGGTTGTGTATGGTTGGGTAAGTTGTTGAGTAGTGGTGACTGTGATGTTGTGACAATGTATCTATTTTCAATGGAAGTTAATGGAATGAGATCATGTGTTAAAAAATTTGTTGTTATTGTATATAGTGATGATGTTTACTTATTGTTGGTTCTAACTTATGTAATGATGGATACTTTTACTTTGTAATGTGTTGTGCATTCATTAAAATGTTGTGCATGGTTTGATGGTGGATATAGTGGATAGTATATATAGTTACGGTTGTATCTTTCATCTACTAACACCCTTATTTAATTATAATTCTTGGAAATGAAACTTGAGTAAGACCTTACATGTGACAAGGATTAATATGTTGGTGTTACTCTACAATTGTTGTGTTGGACATCTTTGTGGAACTTGGTTTGCATAGTGAGCCAACAAATGGTTCCATTGTCAAGATACAATCATGATATGTATGGGGTTTTGATATTATGAAGGTTTAGCTCACGAATATTTATCGGCATCACTAGATTGATGATAAAATTGATCCCTTCACAAAACAAAATCCCCATTGATTGGATGGAGTACACATAATTTCAAGAATGAGCTCTTATATGATGAATTGTATGAGATATTTTTGGGTTGAGTTCCCAATGAATTTGTATGAAGGGTTTTGAAGGCTTAAAGAGAATCCAAGATACCATTGGAGGAATGTGAATGATGTTACCTCAAACACGTAGAACTTGATAATGCTACAACATTGTGATGATCATGGATCAAGCATTGTGGACTTTTGGGTTAAGAATAACTTACAAGGATATATTGTGGAGTTCATAGTAGAGTTGTGTCAGTGGTACTTATGGAATTAGAAATAATTTTTAAAGAGAACGTGTAGGAGGTTGGTAAATGAGATTCCCACTTCAATTAATATGTTTTTGGTGGAGGAGGAAGTGTTTCCTTTTACTCCATCAAACATGGAAGCATGAGCCTTCACTAAGGGGTGGAATGGAATGGAGTTGATGAGGATGAAGACCTAAAGGAAGAAGGTATCATGGAGTATGTGCAAGACCAAGAACAAGAAGAGAGAGTTGTGAAGCATTTTTCAATAACTAATCAGTGGTGGTTTAATAAGGTGTGAATGATCCCTGGAAATAGTAAAGCATTGCAAAAAGAGATGAGTGACAAGGGGAGTAACAATCTTAAGTTGAAGGAATTAGAGATTTTGAGGAAAAGAGAAGAGAAAAATGGTTGGTGGTTGAAAGAGAGAGGGTTGATGTTGGAAGATAGTCTAGAAAATAAAAAGGAGAGTGGAGAGGCATCCATGAGATCCGATGGAAAGACAAGTCATGATGTCCAACAACTTAATGCTAGTGTGCAAATTGACTGGTCAGAGACATTGTTGTAAGTGGTTGCATCCATAGAGAACTCTAATGGAGCACTAGATGAGATCTTGGATCTGGAAGTGAAACTTGATGATGTGTTCATATATGTGTTCTGATTGCGATAAAGTGATATAGGTAGCAAACATGGTACATTCATGGGGTAGAAAATCCAACCCAATATAAGAACCTCCCCTTGCACATTATGTTGGGCTCCACTTTTGGCATATTTTCCGCTACACAAAGGAATTCATCATAATACATTTTTCCTGCATTATGTCGATACTAAATGCCTAACTGCACCATAAACCCTAATTAAACACTATCATTTGTCATTATATCTAGTGTGGTTAATACATTGTCTTTTCTATGTTTTTAGTGATTAAAGATGATTTTACTCATGTTTTATTGACGAAGGTTTTTATCAAAGTTCTATTTTTTCACTTGGTCATGTTCTTGCACTATTATTGTACCACATTTGGTACTAAGAAAGTTCTACAGAATTATGGTACATGCATCCTACAGAATTCTAGTACCAACTTATGCCTCGATTTTCGTGGCGATGGAGGCAGATCTCAAAATTCTAAGATATGGGTTTTTTCCAGAAGGTGGAAAATTGAGTATAATGAGAGCACTTTTTCAAAATTCGAATTAGTGTGGCCGATGTGGGTGGATCTCTAACTTGAATTTGCCCAAATCACTGTAAAACTCAGATTTTGGGATTTTTCCCTAAATTATCAAATTTGTTTTTTTGAGTTTGGGGGTTTAGTATTATCCATTCCTCCATGGATTTCATGTATAAATAAGAGACTTATATGGATGAGAAGGGAATCCATTATTTCATTAAGTTCGTGTAAGTGGGAGATTTGTTCTTGTGAGAAAGCTTTAAGGAGTTGACTGCCATGTAAAAACAGAGTTCCATGATTAAATGAAAAGATGATTGTTGTTGATCTATCGTGCATCTCCTTGGCTTGATCTGGTCGTTCTTAGGAATNGTGTAAGTGGGAGATTTGTTCTTGTGAGAAAGCTTTAAGGAGTTGACTGCCATGTAAAAACAGAGTTCCATGATTAAATGAAAAGATGATTGTTGTTGATCTATCGTGCATCTCCTTGGCTTGATCTGGTCGTTCTTAGGAATCACTGACCATCTGAAAAGGGACCCTCAGTATGGGTAAGTGTTTCCATGTTTTAATTCGTTTAGTAGAATAGAATATAATTGTATTTCTAGTTTTATTATGTGTGGTTTAATTTCCACTTGTCTATTTGATTTAATTTTATGAATTCAGGGTTTATTAAAAACTCAAGAGTGATTCTTCATTGGTATGCAATTCACATTATCCTCTACACTTTCATTTGTTATGTTCTTGCACTATGTTATGTTTCTGCACCTTGATTGAATTCCATGTATCCTACAATCACAATTATTAATATAGCCACTCCATGCATGTATTCATATTTCTCACATTCAATTCAATTCTAGTAGTTGAGTTTTGTTTACACAATAAATAAAAAAATTGAAAATACAAAAACATTCATCCATATATTTTCACCCTCATCCCTCTTGTGTGAATTGATTAAGACCAT
>SNQJ01S0016943.1:63070-83621 GCA_010110895.2 Picea sitchensis
TTTTTACGCTTCTTTCTGTTTTAAGAGATTGTTTTTACAAAGAATCACTATATGCACACAGTCTTTAATTGTAGAAATAAACACCATCTTCTTACACTCTGATTTTTTACTGTTTATGAGAAATTTTCAAATCCGCAATTTGAGTGAAAATAAAAGAGTGTATTTCTCATTGTCCAATCTTTTCCTTAATCATATATTCATTATTCTTTTATGTGTTTTCATGTAGAATCCACTCTTATTGTTGTTGACACTTGTAACCATTTGAAGAATTTTTCTTGAGATCCAGTTTTAGATTAATTTCTCTTATTCGTCATTATTAGTTTGCTTTCTTTGTGATTTGGCTTTCCTATAGTTTAAATTTCCTACACTTTTTCTTGCACTTGGTTATTCTTCCTGTACCTTTGGATTCCTTGCACTTTAATTTCACATAGCTTCAATCACCAAAGGAAAGATTAAAGGTCTAAATAGTTAGATATGACCTCCCTTTGATGGGCTTCATCCCAAGGTGATTAGTTTATTTCATGTCAATTGAATTCATTCTTGCTTGCTTGTTTCATTATTGCATTAAAGAGTGGTTTGTCGGCAATAGGATAGACTAGGCTCAAATCCTGCATTTCTTGTTCTTGCACCTCTAAGTCTAAGACTCTATGGTTGAAAATTTAATGTTGGGAATTAATAGTACATATATTTAGCCCCACACATTCCAATCCCACTTAGGCAACTCTTGTAAATTCTATTGATTCTATTTTAGTTGCACAATATATTATTCCAAATGGATTGGGAAGTTTGGATAGTAATAGTGGGAATCAAGTTAAAGGTAATAGTCCACTCAATAGTATTAGTTTGTTTTCAATTGGAGGTCAAAAACTGATAAGTCAGCAAAGAACACAAGGATTTGTTTTCATTTATACTCTAGTTTGTAAAATGGTTGGAATGCAAGTTGGTTTTGCATTTTGTTTGCCTAATTTTTTAGGGAAAAGAGATAGGCATGCAGAGAAACATTGGTTTATGTGTGAGGCAATTTGGGATGTAAAAAAAATTGTTACAAATGCCAAGATAGTGGAATTTCAATTGCCTTGAGAGGAAAGGCATTACAATGGTACATGAAATACATGTAAATTACCTCTCAAGGTACTACACAAGCGATGGATGAGGTAAACTATAGCTTCATCATAGATATTTAGAATCCAAAGACGGAACAACAAATTTGCACTAAGTTGAAGGACAATAAGTGGATTGAGGGAGAAAGTGCTTGGGAGTATGACCAAAGATTTTGGGATCTGATGAGCCGATAGACATATCAAATTCATGATATGCAACATAAGGAGTGTTTCATAGGGGGAATATTTCCTCTCACCATCGTCCCACTATTGAAACAAAAGTGGGACACACAAATATAATCTTTAGAGAAATATGTGAGGATTGATTCGATGGTTGGATATTCAACAACCACTCATGCCCACATGATATCTGCTTCTACGTCTAGGGTGAATTTGGAGTTACCCAATTCTAGAATTGGTTGTTATCCTTGAGTGAAAAAATACAAGAATTGATGAAAACTAATATTGGTCAAGAACATGTGTTGTATATTGTGTGTAATGTCGAAGGGATCCTACCCAATGATTTCCAGACACTAAGAGGAGGGGTTTTTCCTAATCCCACATTGGGTCCTTTCCCAGGAAGGCCTTAAAATAAGTACTATGTGATTTGAGTAATTTGAGAAGACTTCCTTAAATTGGTGGAGGAAAATGATAATGATAATTCTATTGAAGGTCAAGGCGAAGGAGGAGTATACAAATGAGGTCAATGTGACAATAGGATAGTACTAGTATGGTGTTACAATTGTGATGAGATGAGATGCATTTAAAGGAATTTTCCTCACCAAAGGAGGTTAATATTTATCCTTTAAAAAGATACTAGACATGCTATTGAGTAATGTTACAACTTATGACAGAAATGGGAAGCTAAAGAAAGACAAATAAATGCTAACTTGGTTAGCTCTAAGACTAGACTTATGAGGAAATGGAGGTCTTAAGTTGAACATGGTTACTAGAGCAGGAGCACATACTAGTGATAATTTTGTTCCAAATTGGATTTATTAGATAAAGAAAGAAACTCATGTGAATGGGTGACACGTGACGGTGTTTGATAGGTTGGGCCTCATTTTCATTAATGGATACTAAAGAAAGAAACTCATGTGAATGGGTGACACGTGACGGTGTTTGATAGGTTGGGCCTCATTTTCATTAATGGATACCGTTGAAATTTTTTATGGGGGATCAAAATCTTGAAGACAATATTTTGAAAGGGAGAATAAGAAAAGAAGTGGAGGAGAATAGAAAATAGAGGAATATAAAGACTATAGGATAAGGAAAAAATAAGCTGAGTAGGGGAAGGAACTGGCGATAAAAAAAATCATAAGAACCTAGGTTAATTAAACTAGTTATGGGATTCCTCTTTAGGCTTTGTAAGCTTGGATCATATTTATACCAGCAGGGACTCCCATTTTTTTAATGTTTTGAAGAACAATATTTTTCCCCGTAATTATTAATAGAATTATATGAATCTCGTTGATCCATATGCATGTAAATTTATGAAATATGCAGTTTAATATAAATTATGGGTGTGTAAATTTGGTTCCTCCTATGGTATGATTTTTTACAGAAATGTTGTGTATGATTCCTTCAATAGTTATGTGCTATGAGCATTAGTTTTGGAATCCTATTAGTTATTGTTTGTATTCCAACTTGGGCTACACCAAAAATGTATCAGATCAGGTTTAAGAATTACATGTGAGATTAAAAAAAAATCCAATGAAGGAGAGCTCAATGGGTAGGATAGTTGTGGAGAAAAAAAAATCTAGTAGAGAGATTTTTCGGGTAGAAGTATAAGGAGAAGAATAATACAAAAGAACAACAATATGGCTCATAGAAGGGGAGTATGAATACTATAATGGGGCATAGGGTAGCGTAGAGAAGCTACAAATGAGATTACCCAGATGTTGAAGTTGATGCCAATTAAAATGGATGCAATGGAGATGGCTCAAAGAAGAAGGGTTGCATCAAATATTCATGATGTGAGTGATGAGGAGATAGAATAAAAGGCTCCACCAGCATAAGTTGAGGAAGTTGAAGTCCCATAAGAGAGGCTTATCAAGGCATTGATAGATCGAAGTGGTAAATTGGAAATGGAAACCCTACCTACTCAAGGATATTAAACCTAGAAGCATTGATAGATTAGATTGGGGATATGGATAAATTATTTGAATCTGAGAAAATTTAAGACCCTAAGAGAGTAAAAAATTGCATGCACAAATATGAAAGGGCATGCATCCCTATGGTGGGATAATTTGAAATTGGGAAAATAGAGAAATGGAAAAGATGAATTAAGGCTTCAGACAGAATGATTACCAAGATAAAAGGTAATTTTTTTTCACATGGATTACTCTTTAAACCTATTCAAGAAGATGCAAAACCTAAAACAAACGAATATGATGGTGAATCAAGACACCAAATAATTTTATGGGATGTCCATTAGATCTGAACAAATTAATGGAGGAGATGAGGTTATTACTAGATATATTAATGGCCTCCAATATGTTATTCAAGATGAGTTAATATGTTATTCAAGATGAGTTAAATATGGGAAGAATTTTTTATATTTCAAAGGAATATTATCTTGCCTTGAAGTCTAAAGAGAATATATCAAGAAACAAAGAAATTTCATGTGGTAAAGGAACAAGATGGAGAGGGAAGAACATGTCCTAACAAGACAATCAATAGAATAAAAGGAGAAGAAGGTGATTATACAAATTCTACAAACCAAGAATATAGAAGAAATTATGAAGCCTCTAGGGGTCGTAGAACTACTAGAGGTAGAGGAGGAACATTTGGAGGAGCATGCTTCAAGTGTGGAGAATAAGGGAACATGGCTTATAGTTTCTAGTGAATTGAAGTGCCAACAAAAATTAGGCAAGTAAAACTCATATTGCTCAAGGAATTGATAGAATAAATGGATTAGTTATTGGAGATAACATTGATGAAATGCAACAAGAGCATGGAGAGAGTCTTATGTTCTGGAGAGTATTGTTGAACCTAGAGTGCTAAGTTGAGGAGAAAAAGCTAGAGAAACATAAGGAAAATTTTAAAACCAAATACAACATTATAGGTATTGTTCACTTCTTGTAAATGGTGGTAGCACCAAGAACTTGGTGTCTAAGGAAGTTGAAATGCACCCTGCATTTGAATGCTTATTAATTATCTTGGTTGCAAAAGGGACACCATGTCATTTTCTTAGAGTAGTGCTTGGTAAATTTCCATCTTAGGAATTACCATGACCAAGTCTTATGTGATGCGGTACCAATGGATTCCTACCATTTGTTTTTGGGGATACCTTGGTAGTATGATTGGAAATTTGTTCATGAGGGAGTAAAGAATACTTTTGTTGGGGAAGGGTAGGAAGAAATTAATTTAGGTTGTTCCCATGAAGGGGGGGGTGGGGCGGAATAAGATTGCATAAACAACATGAATTCCAATAATGGTAGTATAATGATGTTATGCATAGCAAAAGAGTTCTTAAAAGAGAAAAAGAGGGAAATATGTTTCTTTTCCATTTTTCCAAAGAATTTGAATTCAAAAATAAAGAGAAGTGGAATAACAATAGAGGTTAGTGACTTTTTATCAGAGTTTAAAGAGGTTATTTTCAATGAACTACTAAAGGTATTTCCACCTGTGAGGATCATTTCCCACCAAATTTACTTTATTCTAGGTTCAATTTTACTTAACAAACTGCCACATAGATTGAATCTAGTTGAAAATGAGGAGATCAACAAGAAATTATGGGAGTTATTGGACCAAGGATTTCTAAAAGAGAGCTTGATCCCATGTGCAATACTTATTAGACTAGCATTGAAGAAAGGATGAGAATGGTGGATGTGCACCGATTTAAGGGCCATCAATAGGATTACCATCAAGAATTTGTTTCCGTTACCAAAAATGGATGATATAATGGACTATTTGAGTGGATAAAAGTACTTCATAAAGATTGATCTAAAAAGAGAATATCATCGAATTTGAAATTTGTGAAGGAGATGAATGGAAGACAGCATCCAAGAAAAATGAAGGACTTTATGAAAGGTTGGTCATGCCATTTGGGTTGGCGAATGTGCAAAAATATTTTATGAGGCTAAAGTATGAAGTGTTGAAAACTCACTTGGTCTACTTGGGGTTATTGATATCTCAATATGGGTTGAAGATGGATTAGAAGAAAGTAAGATTCATTGTGGAGTGGTTGACTTTGAGAACTAGATTTGAGGTAGGAAGCTCCCATCACTTACCTAGCTTCTATCAGAATTTCATTAAATATTTTAGTGGTGCGTGTGCACCATTATCAATGTGCATGAGAAAAGGATGGTTCCAATGGAATGTAGCAATGCAAACAACTTCGAATTATTGACAAAGAAGGTCATTGAAAAACTAGTGTTTCCTTTATTATATTTTGGGAAAGTGTTCCAAGTGGATTGTGATGATAGTGAGACAATAATTGGAGAAATTCTTATCTAATAGGGAAAGTCAATTTCATTATTCAATGAGAAGTTGAACAGTACAAAAAAAATTGCAATATCTATGGTCAATAATTATATGGCATCATTCAGGGATTAAAGAAGTGGAGGCATTACCTGTTGGCCAAGAAATTTGTCCTCCATGTTGATCATCAAGCATTGAAATACATAAATGGCCAAGAAAATTTAAATTAGTGGCACATGTTGTTGGAATACTAAGAGGGGGGGGTGAATCAGTATGAGCACTTTTATTACTTTTAACCACAATATGTATTATTTAACTTTATGAGCATTTTATCAATAGAATTCAAAACATCATGAGCAATATACATAAATAGTCAACAATGAGAAACCACACAAGTACATGATACACTAGAATTTTACATGGAAACCCAATGCAGGAGAAAACCACTGAATTCTTTTCTTATAAGTCAGAAGAAATACATTCACAGGAAGCACCAACTTCCTTATTTTCCAGCTACAACCCCCTTTCCTCGCCTTGTCCAACCACCTAGAAATATAAGTGTAGAAAACTTGTCGCTACCACTGAATAAATCAAACTATTATTGATTTTTCACTGTCATTGCCACAACCTTTCACTACTGCTATACTTCATCAACTCCACTCAAACCCTTATGTCACAAACCCTCATTCCAATAACCACAAGAATGTCTTCCAAATCAAATACTCACCAACTACTAAGAAATTTTTGTGCTAGAGTTCTACAAAATATAGACACTAACATACACAGTAAACAATACCTCTCAAACTATAGCTAACCTGATGGATTTGATCTTCAAAGATTTAGTTTTATCAACAGATCTATGCCCTATGCTCTGTAAACCCGTGAATTTCCATGCTTTGTCCCATTGTGGCTCATGAATGTCTGCGCCCTACTTCCTCTGCAACTTGTGGATTCCTTTGCTTCTTTGAGAGTCTACATTTTCCTTCACAGCAACTCATGGATGTCCATTCTCTTCCTTCACTACAAATCGTGGATAGCCTCATGAAAAACCCTAAAATTGTAAGCTCAACTTCGTCTCTTAGGCTTCTGCAATGTATCTCTTCACTAAATTTCACTGCCTCAAACTCACTGCTTCAGATCTGTCAATAGTACCTTCCCATAACACTTTACAACATAAATATTCAATGTGCTCAATAGGTGCTAATGGGAGTCTCTTGATCTCTTATTTATACTTCCCAAATGTCTTCCTTTAGGGGCTATCTTGTAACTATTTTACCCATTTTCCTTATTTTAGGGCTAACCCACATTCTTGTTGCAACTACTTTACCCATAATTAGTAAACTCATAATTTATTTCTTACAACTACTTTACCCATAATTTACTTCTTGTTGCAACGACTTTGACTCGCAAACTTCTTGAAGACTTTCTAGAGGCTTCTAGAATAATGGAATTCTTGTTGACCTTCTAGGAGTTTCTAGATTATTCTTGAGGGTCCTCCAATCTTTACAAAGCCATATCTCCTCAACCATAAGGAGCCACGTGACGTACCACCTATCACCGGAAATGACATGATGTGTACTATCCATATATGATAGTCTTACTTGCAAATACACTGACCTTCATGTATTTATTCTCTCTCTCCTCCTTTGACATCAACGGTGAAGGGAAACTTCCCTTTGGGGTTGTCCCCATGTCTAAACTATCCTTTGGGATGCTCCCCCTGTCTGCACTATACTTTAGGTTGCTCCCCCTATCTATAAGCTTTGAATCTTTTTGTTGTCCTTTTTCTCTGTATGGTTCTTCCTCATGTAAATCCATGACATATATGAAAAGCATTCAAAAATTTATTTTGGGATAGAAACTACTCCAAGTTTCTATCAAAGATACTCAAAGGTTTCCCTCAGAAGAGGTTTGGTGAAGATATCTACAATTTTCTCTTATGTCCCAATAAACTCAACCCTGATGTTGTTCTCTGCAATATGTTCCCATAGAAAGTGAAACTTAATCAGAATATATTTCATCTTGGAGTGCATCATTGGATTCTTTGAGATATTGATGGCACTAGTGTTATCATAAAATATCAGAATGGGCTCATCATATTCAACCTGTATATCCTTCAAATTTTGTTTCATCCATAGAACTTGAGTACAACATGTTGTTTCTACAATATACTCATCTTCTACTGTAGACAAATATAATGATGATTGTTTCTTGGTCAACCATGATACCAGACACTCACCTAAGTAGAAATTTGCTCCACTTGTACTTATTCTATCATCAATGCAACCTGCCCAATCTGCATTTGTATAGGAAACAAGATATAGATCATTCATTTTTCAATACCATAATCCAAACTCTTATGTACCTTTGAGATATATGAATATCCTCTTCACTTCCATAAAATGTGATTCCTTTGGTGCTACTTGAAACCTTTCAACTTGTCCAACTGCCTGCATCACTTCTGGTCTAGAAGTTGTTAAATTAAGTAAGCTACCAATCATTGATCTGTACTGTCTTTGGTCCACTTCCTTATAATCATCATCCTTACTTAACTTTCAATTGGTCTAGATAAGAGTATTGGCTGGTTTGCAATCTTCCATTCCATACCTTTTTAGCGATTCTCTGATATTCTTGGTCTAAGAAATGAAGATACCTTTGTTTCTCTGGCATATCTGTAGTTCCAGAAAGAAAGAAAAATCTCAAAGTAATAACATCTCGAACTCATTCTGCATGTCTTTGGAAAATTTGTGACTCGTCCTATCATCATCACTTCCAAAAATAATATCATTAACATAAACTTCAATTATCGGGATACTATATTGATTTACCTTTATGTAGATATTGTTGTCTACATTTCCTTTCCTAAACCCTTGTTGTAAGTACCTGTCCAATATTGAATACCATGCTCTGGGGGCTTGTTTGAGACCATATAGTTCCTTCTTCAACCTACAAACATAATTTTCCCTTTTTGACAATTGAAATCCTTATGGTTGCTCGATGTATACTTATTCTTCTAAATATCAATTTAGAAAGGATGACTTTACATCCATCTAATACACCTTGATATTTTTGGAACATACATAAGATAGAATCAATCTGATTGCTTCCATTCTGGAAACTAGGGTAAAGGTCTCTTCAAATTCTATACCTTCAATCTGAGCATATCCTTTACATACCAATATATCTTTGTTCTTGGTAACCTTTCCATCTTCGTTCAATTTGTTTCTAAATACCCACTTTGTACCAATCATGTTTTTTTTCTTCAGCCTTGGAACAAGTTCCCATGTATCATTATTCACTATCTGGTCTAATTCTTCATTCATATCTTTGTTCCAATATTCATCCGTGTTGGATTCTTCAAAACTGCTTGGCTCAATTGTGGATAACAATTCTAGGCGTTGTTGTTCTGGTGAACGTATCTGTCTTCAGGTTTCAACTCATGCATCTTTACTCACAATGATTTGTTCTGGTGGATGATTTTTTTGTACTTGTCTACTAGGTGTCTTTGGAGGTTCCTGAAGATCTTGTTTCTCTTGCTATGTCTCTGACTTCTCTTCTTCTTCATCTGCTTCTTTTTCTTTCAAATATTCTTCATGTTCCTATTCCACTAACTCTTTACTTCCTTCTTTTGTCCTTCGTCCATTTGTTTCATCAATTGTCACATTGATGTTTTATACTATTCTATTGATTCTTAGATTAAATCATTTGTATGCTTTTCTTTTGCTTGAGTACCCAACTAGTATTCCTTTATCAACACGAGAGTCAAATTTTCCAATCCTTCCATCTTCTTTTTTGATATAACATTTGCTTCAGAACACTATGAAATGCTTCATTGTTGGTATTCCTTTCCATAGCTCGTAGGGAGTTTTATCACTGTTATTTTTTAGCATTCCTATGTTCTGAATATTCCTTGTACCCAAAAGACGTCCTTTAACTTGGAATATTTCAACATGGTTCTGGCCATTTCATGTATTGTTATGTTCTTCCTTTCGACAACTCCATTTTACTAAGGTGTCATGACTACTAAGATCAGTCTCTTTATCCCATCTTCACTATAGACGTCTATGAATTCCTTTGATGTAAACTCTCCTCCATTGTATGATCTCAAACACTTGATTTTTGTATTTTGTTTCAGTTTCAACCATTTCCTTGTATATCTTGAAGTGTTCAAATGCCTCTAATTTCTTCCTAGGAAAGAAAATTGCAGTCATCCTTGTGTAGTCATCAACCAATAGCATAAAGCATTATTCTTCATTCAATCCCTTTATTCTTGTTGGTCCACATAGATCTGTATGTACAATCTCTAGTGGTTTTGTTGTGGAGTACTCCTAAGATTTGAACTTGTTCTTGGTTCTTTTTTCCTATATACAATGCTTGCATATAGTATTTATTGGCTTCAAGATCTTGGTAATTTTTCTTATTGCTACCTTTCTGTTGATTTTGACGAGATTATCAAAGTTTGTGTGACCCATTCTTTTGTGCTAGATCCAGCTTTCATCATCCTTTCCTAGGAAACATCTTTCCTTTCCAATTTCATTTAGTACATATATGTTTCTTGGAGTTCTCATAGTTGTAGCTTCCAACTTTCCTGATCCTTGTTTCCTTATCTCACATTTATCTGATTCAAACATAAGTTTGTGTCCTTGATCACATATCTGACTTACACTTAGAACATTGTGCTTCATGTCTTCAACTAGTAGAACATTTTATGCCCTGACATCCTTGTTTCCAAGCTTGATTGTGCCTCTTCCTATAATTTTGGTTGAGTTGTCATTCCCAAATGAAATTGATCCATCTCTTTCCTTATTCAAGGTTAGAAAACTTTGCTTATCACCTGGCATATGCTTTGATCAACCACTGTCAACATACCATCCATGTTTCTTATGTTGAGCTTGCAAGGCAAGTGTGCATTCTTCATTGTTGAATTGATCCTGCTTCTTTATCCATATCCTTTGTGGTTCCCTTCTGTGATTGTTGATATTTTATTGTGATTCTCTAGGAGTAATAGTCAATCTAAAATATTTTTCCATGTGTCTAAAGTTGTTTCACTTATAGAATTCTACTTCAGTGCTCAAGGATTCAAATATTTGTATCTTCTGCTATGTGCTTCATGATACCTTCTTGGATAACCATTTCTTATGTATCATTCATAGTTGTTTATGTTCTTGGTATTGGCTCTACAATTCACAGCTTTATGTCCAAAATTATTACATGAATAACATAAAACAAGAAAAATAGTTTGATACCTAGGGGGGAGGGGAGATATTTTGAATGGTGTTGTTCTTCTGAATCCTTCTTCTTCTCGGGTTCCCTCTATCATTGGATGTTGTTGATTCTGAATTATGAATATTCTGGGTAGTGCAGTGTCTTTGTATTCTTCTTCTTGGCTCTTATTTCCTTCTTCCTTCTTAGAAGAGCCTTTGACTATTTTTGCATAGTTTCTTTGTTATTTTGTCTTGGAGCTTGAGCCTTTCTCTGTTTGATTATATCCTAGTTCGAATTTTCCATGGTATGGCCTTTGATTGCTAACGATCTCATCCAATACGTTGGTGTTGTTCTGCTACATGTCCTTCTTTTGAATTTTTTTACTTGGAGTGACTATTTCTTCTTCCAAGCCTTCAATCATTTTGTCATTTTCATCTAACTTACCTTTGAGTGTTTCTTTAATTATTTTGTCTTCTTCTACTTGGATTTTTAACTTTGCGGTCATCTGCTTGACTTCTTTGTAGTTGGAATTATGAGATCCTTATTTCTCTTTTAGTGATTATTTAAGGGATTTGATTGTATTTCTTTCAATCCTTAGCTCTTCTAGTGAAATGATTAATTTTTCTCTGAGATCAACTTCTCCTTATTCTTTGAAATCTTCTACTTCCATGAAGGGTACTCTTTTTGTACCACCGTCATTGATCCAGATTATTTTTGGCATGAAATGAAAGCAGAGAAATAATAAATAAATGTACAGAGATATATCAGATATCCAATAATGTAACAGAGATATATCATAGATATAACCATAAACATAGAGATACAGTAATACACAATTTCTATTAATGAATGAAATGTACAAAACTGTAGAAATACAGAGTGAAAGGCTCATTAGAATGGTGGCATCTTATCTCTGAGAAGAGATGTGAAGGATATGGTCATTCGCAAGAATATGATTGTTACAATGAGGCTCCAAAGGCATTTTTAACATAAGTAAAATCCCATAACCCTAACCCCAGAATATGAAAAGCCAAAAGGTTTGCGGGCCCTAATGGGGGTAGTTGATATGTCAACTTCCCAGGGGCGTAAATTTTGCATATGATATTTGTTTGGGGTGTTCAATACCTTGCCATAAATTTCTATCCGAGAAGTACAACTTGCACGGGGGGGAAGGTGTTCCTTTGGCAACCCTTGGCCACCCAAAAGTCCAAAAAAACATCGTTTAGGGCCTCAAAATGGCCCCGAAAGTTTGGAACTCAAAAAACTGTAAAAAACTGCCAAAATGGAAAATTGTTCTTTGAGACAGTGGAATAGGTGGGTGCCCACCGATATCCATATATATCAATCCTCCCTCCTTAGGAAGCAATGGTCTCCATTTCATGGAATTCCAGAGGGAGAGGGGAAAGGGTTTGTTGAATCTGAATCTTGGTAAGTTGCTTGCCTTGTTAGAGAAGTTTCACTACTTATCTTATTGAAGGATGCCACGAACCTATTGTTGGTTGAATCTGTTAAACCAACTTGTTGTATATTTTCTTGACTAGGCAGTGTGTAGGCACCCTTGTAGGTGGAGAAACAATATCTTCTTTATCTCCTGCAATTTTCTTATGTTGGATAGAAAGGTCTTGGATCAAGGTTGTAGTGTTGTAGTGTCCTTTTGTTCACCTTTTCAACATATTGTGAAGAGGATGAAATTTACAATATGAGAGATTTCTTTGCGGCACTGTTTTGGTGGAACAATAGTCAGAACTACCTCTGGTATCATGTAGAGATGATCCCCCAAAGTAACAATGACACTACATGGTCGAGACTCATAAATAGCATGTCGCTTCCACATATATGGCTTGCCCAAAAGAACGTCACATACATCTAGCGATGAAACATCAAATAATACCTCATATTTGAAGGGATGGATGTCGTATGACAATTGACACTGTTGGCTGACACGAAGATCTTGTCCCTGGAGAAGCCACCTGATGTTGTATGGTTGCAGGTGTGGTGTTGTTGACAATCCCAATTATTTGACAACCTCTATTGAGATGAGGTTATTCTATATTTCTCTATCAACAATAAAATGCATCGAGTTCCTCTTCACCCACATCTGTGAATGAAAAAGGTGCTCCCCCTCTTCAGGATCTGCTTGGTCTTTTGGTTGAATTGTTGTGGTTGCGACAATAGCAATGGGGTCTGCATCGATGATCTGTCTTCTTCCATTATTTTCTTAATCAGATTCTAAATTAGGGTTCGGCTCCTTTTCTTTGATCTCAGCCACCAATGATTTTTTAGAGCAACATTCATCAGTGTTGTTCCAGGGGATTTTGTGGAAATCGCACCACTTTCTAGTGTCCTTCATCTTTCTATTAGCCTTCTTCTCATGTGGCTTGGATGGGTTTTCGAAAGGTTGTTTATTAGGGCCTTCTTTATCATACTTTGGTTGTTGTGGATTTGCAGACCCAAACTCCCATTTGTTCTGGTGCCTAAATTCCTGCTCAATTTTGACAGCATATCGATAGGCAACTCCCATTGATGAGATGTCCAAGAAATCCATTAAATCCATTTTGGTTTGGATGTACCTATACAGATCCCCGCAGTATTTCAGAACTAGATGTTGGTCGAAGTCTTTGATACCCATCTTGGTGCGCAAGGTATGGAAATTATTTGTGAAATCTGACACTATTTGGCCCCTCTCTTACCGCAGTGTGGTCCATCTCATGTATTGGTCATCATGGTTACCAATAGGGTAATATTGTTCCTTGACTGCATCCACAAAAAAATACCAAGTGGGCTTGGCCCCATATATTCCAGACTCCTCTATGGAACTTTTCTCCCAGTAAGTTTCCCACTAATGCTTGATGTGGGGGAGATCCTTAAGGAGTGCGATGTTGATATTTTCCATGTCAGAGAAATTGTTAACAGAGAAATAACCTTCTAGCAGATTTAACCATTTTTCTATGGCATCCACATCTATTTGTCCTTCAAATACGGGAATATAAAAATTAACTTGTACCTTTAAAGGTGAGGTGCCTCCAAAGTGGTCTCTTTATGAAGACATTCCTATTGTTATCGACATGTGTTGAAGTATGTGGGAAAAATTCTCCATCATTTCATCCCTCTGTCGCATGAGAGATTTCTCAAGCAATAGATTAATAGAATATTTTGCTCCATCGTTTTTATTTTATTCCACCATGGAGGGTTTCTTGGGTGTGAAATAGTGATTTTCCTCAAGAGAGACAATCTCGAGACCCAACTTGCTATACTTGGACCTCGTCGGGGACATGCAATGAAAAATGATCAAGAGTAACCTGCTCGGATACCACTGATCCGAATTATTTTTGGCACGAAATGAAAGCAGAGAAATAATCAAGAAATGTGAAGAGATATATCATATATCCAATAATGTAATAGAGATATATCAGAGATATAACCATAAACACAGAGATACAATAATACACAATTTCTATTAATGAGTGAAATGTACAAAATTGTAGAAATACAGAGTGGAAGGCTCGCTAGAATGGTGGCAACTTATCTTTGAGAAGAGATGTGATGGATATGATCATTCAAAAGAAGATTATTTTAATAATGAGGCTCCAAATACCTTTTTAACATAAGTAAAATCCCAAAACCCTAACCCCGAAAGATGAAAAGCCAAAAGGTTTATGGGCCCTGATGAGGGTAGTTGATATGTCAATTTCCTAAGGGTGTAAATTTTTCATATGATCTCCATTTGTGGTGTTTGATACCTCATTGGAAGGGTCTATCTGAGAAGTGAAAATCCCACCCGGAAGTTTGGGACTCGAAAAATTGTAAAAACCTTCCAAAATGGAAAATTGTTCTTTGAGCCAGTGGAATAGGTGGGTAGCCATCGATATCCATCTGGATCAATCGTTGTGTTCATCCTCATCTAGTGATTAATTGTCTTCTTGGGTGCAGAGACTTTTCTTGAAGAAATTATTTTTGTTTCTTCTTCCCTTTTTCTTTTTAGGATCTTCTTTATCACTTTCCTTATTATTATGAGGACATTTAGAAGAAAAATGACCAATACCACCACAATTAAATCATTTCAAATGAATCATACCTTTTTATTTATCGTTTCCTCTTTTCAACTTCCTGACGAAGTTTTCCATTTCTTCATCTTCTTCTCAATCATCGTTGCAGCTACAATCTAACTTCGGTTTTTTCTTGTTCTTCTTCTTTGTCTTCTTAGATTCCTTGAATGTTGCTTCCTTCGTGATTGGGTTATATTTTTATATACTCATCTCATAAGTTGTGATTATCCCATGTAACTCATCCATATTCAATGTGTCTAGATCCATCCTTTCTTCTAGAGCTGAAATCTTCGAGTCAAATCTCATTGGTAGAGATCTTATTACCTTTTGAACAACAACATGTTGTTTCATCTTGTCTACCAATATTTTGATACCATTCACTACTTCATCAACTCATAGAAAGTAAGATGCAATGTCTTCATCTTCTTTCAAATTTCTCAAACTTGGCTCTAAGAGTTTGAAGTTTAGCTCCCTTGACTTTGTCATCTCCTTCATAAATGTTCCGAAGTTTATCCCAAATTTATTTTGTAGATTCACAGTGCATGACCTTGACATGTATTGATTTATTCAAACCATTTAGAATATAATTTATATTCCTTGAATCATTTTCTTCAATCTTATTTCCATCCTTTTCTGTCAGGGGAGTGGTTGGTGCTTTTCATCCATCTACTACTGCTCTCCATACATCAAATCACTATGCATGCACATAAGTTTTCATCCTTCTACTCCATAAGGCATAGTCTTGGCCATCAAACTATGGTACCCCAATCTTAGACTAATCCATGATATCCTTCCAGTCATTAGACTACTTCTTGAAGGACCTGCTCGGATACCAATTGTTGGAATACTAAGAGGGGGGTTGAATCAGTATGAGCACTTTTATTACTTTTAACCACAATATGTATTATTTAAATTTATGAGCAGTTCATCAATAGCATTCAAAACATCATGAGAAGTATACATAAATTGTAAACAATGAGAAACCACACAAGTACACAGTACACCTGAATTTTATGTAGAAACCCAATGCAGGAGAAAACCAYGGAATTATTTTCTTATATGTCAGAAGAAATACATTCATAGGAAGCACCAACTTCCTTATTTTCCTGCTACAASTRGAAGGAGGCTACAACCCCCTAGTTTTCAAGCTCCAACCTGAAGGAAGCTCCAACTCCTTGATTCTTCGGCACCAACCGAAAGGAGGATACAACCCCCTTTCATTGCCCTGTCCAACCACCCAAAAATATAAATGTAGACAGCATGTCACTACCATTGAATCAATCAACCTGTTACAGATTTTTCATTGTCACTGCCACAACCTGTCACTATTGTTAAAATTCATTAGATTACTCAAACCCTTATGTCACATACCCTTATTCCAAGATCCACAAGAATGTCTTCCAAATCAAATACTCATCAACTACTAAGACGTTTTTATGTTGGAATTCTACAGAATATAGACACTAACATACACAGTAAACAATAACTCTCAATCTGTAGCTGGCCTGATGGATTTGATATTCAAAGTTTTAGTTTTCTCAGCAGATCCATGCCCTATTCTTTGTAAACCCATGGATGTACGTGCTTTGTCCCAATGTGGCTCGTGGATGTTTGTGCCCTACTTCCTTTGCAACTCGTGGATTCATTTGCTTCTCTGATAGTCCGCATTTTCCTTCATTGCAACTCATGGATGTCCACGCTCTTACTTCACTACAACTCATGGATGTTCACACTCTTCCTTCACTGCAACTTGCAGATAGCCTAAAAAAAAATCCTAAAAATGTAAGCTCAATTTCATCCCTTCGACTCCTGCAACTTCTCTCTTCACTGAATTTCATTGCCTTAGACTCGCTACTTCAAATCTGTCAATAGTACTTTCCCATAACACTTTACAACACAGATATTCAATGTGATCAATAGGTTCTAATGGGATTCTCTTGATCTCTTATTTATACTTTCCAAATTCCTTCCTCTAGGGGCTATCTTCTAACTTTTTTACCCATTTTCCTTATTTTAGGGATAACCCACATTCTTGTTGCAACTACTTTACCCATAATTAGTAAACTCGTAATTTATTTCTTACAACTACTTTACCCATAATTAACTTCTTGTTGCAACCACTTTGACTAGAAAACTTCTTGAAGACTTTCTAGAGGATTCTAGAATAATGGACTTCTCGTTGACCTTCTAGGAGTTTCTAGATTATCCTTGAGGGTCCTCCAATATTTACAAAGCCATATCTCCTCAACCGTAAGGATCCACGTGGCGTACCACATATCACTAGAAATGGAATAACGCGTACTATCCATCTATGATAGTATTACTTGTAAATATATTGACCTTCATGTCTTTATTCCTCAATCAAATGTGGGTTCCATGACCATACCTTCGGGGCTACCGAAAGTTTATACCATACTTGCTTCAAGGGTTGACATCAATGACAACCAACTCAACCTTTCAACACATGTAGTGGGTGCAATTATTTCAAGCTTACTCATTCATGTTGAAGCATGGGTCTAGGAGACCCAATATGGTCATCGATGCATCGAGAAAAAGGACAACATTATTGAATACTATTGATCCAGATTAGATGATTATATGATTTGTCATCTATATTGGTACTTTTTGGGTGGAGAAATTGGAGGAATTGGCTTACAAGGCCCATTTTAGTGGTAGGTATCAGTTTGAATATTTGGGCTCTAAAACCTTCCCGATCTATTTTGAGGAATCAAATGGAATTTTTTCGAGTTAAAATTTTATGAGCATAGCTCCCACCCTTTTGAAATTTTTCTACACACCAATACCTTTCCAATGGTGAAACAATCACCTCAATCAAAGCTCATATGCAAAATTTACTCCTCCCACAGTTTGACCTACCCTGCTAAGCACTAAGGTACTAGTGTGTAACGTACCCGCGACCAACCATAGGCCGGAGTGTGCCACTCCAGAGAAACCACTCATGCTCTGACACTAGTCAGTAACATTCCCAGTAATCAACCGAGCTATGCCACCTATATTTACTCTTTAAACTACATGCAGCTAAAACATATACATACAACATTCTTGCGGAATCTTTAAAGATAAACAACAATTTTCTTTCTATAACATACGACTTTTATATTGAAATAGCAGTAACTACAGATATGCATCATTTACAGAAAATTACCCATAAACACACAAGAAATCATAATCACATATATGATAAAATCATAACATAGGCATGTAAATAACAAAGCAGCATATCATTTTATCATACAATTGGTACTTATCTTAGAAAGATTGTCACCAACTTCTTACACATGCTCCACGAACCTCCCAGCCATAGACTACATTATTCATCACTCTCAATAGTGAGTCGCCCTCGAGCTGGGACTGAACTCCACCCAAGGTAAAGGGTTCCTATCCGGGATAAGGCTCATGGACAATAGGAAAGACTCTGTCTCAAGTGCTCACTCAACTAACAGCCTACAGCCTCTCATTCCCCACATGTCTATCCCACCCAAGGAAGTGTGCCCCTTCTCTTCTCAAAAGTCCCTTGGCTGCCCCACTTCCCTTCTAGGGCTTCAGCGACAGGTCGGACTGAAAGTCTCAGAGCACTGTAGCTGCAGTCTAGGACCTCCAGGAATCAATCCCCAACAATTATCTCGCTCAGAGAACTGCTCACAGGCCTGACAACTCACTTCTTCAATCCCGCTCCAAGCTAACCAGGTACACCAACCAAAAAGGGTTATGGGAACAGGTTCTGGAATGGTGAAAAGGTTGTCTCAAGGATAACGGAATGTATGAGTGAAATGGTCATGGAAATATTGATTAGATAACTGAGTGTGTATAGGAATCACTGTGAAATCTTCGTGAAAAGTGATGGTGAGAGTGATGGTCCTTGGGTTGTTGGTAAGGTGGCTGTGATAAGTCTCCCCCCACGATATGAATGCATGTTCCCAACTTGACACTTGTCATATCGGAAGTTACTTTGGTCCACTTGTCTCCAACTTTAGAACTTAGGATAAAATAATTATCCATACTTTACGTCTTAGGAAATATTAATATAATATTCCCTTGACTTTTGGCCCTCCCTTTCCCTAACTAGTGAAGTTCAGTCCCCCATCTCTTTTATCATGGTCGGTCTGCACGCAACGATGTATTTTATATTAATCATGAGTCATGTACAAAGTAGGCGCATTGGCCCTTGACATCTAGGCGTTCCTGCCTAATACCAAAACATAAGCATCCCAGCTTATAATAACTGGCTCACCAGCCTATAACACATATCATATACACGAGCCTCATTGTCCTCCATACTGCACGCACCTTAGTTACTACACGCGGTATCTTGCGATGTGCATATTACATCATTTTATTGTGTAGTTCATGCGTGCACTATGCCACATGATGTGCATTACCAAATGAGGTCAAAACAGCTCACCAGCTTAAGTATATTTATATTACATTTACAATTGGGCTCGGTCGAGGGATATTACAATCTCCTCCCCTTATTTATGCATTGTCCTCAGTGCATCATACACCCGTATATATCAGAGTTTTCAAAAATCTTCAAAAAGATGTGGCTATTCTATCCTCATTGCATCTTCATGCTCCCAAGTAGCATCCTCAAGATCGTACTAGGTCCATTGAACCTTTACAAGCCCTATGGATCGATTCCAAAGCTGCTTTCCTTTTCGGTCCAAAATGCGCACCGGGTGCACTTGAAAAGCGTCTTCTTGCTCCACCTGAATCACATTCCAATCAATAAAATGATTAGCATCGGGTATATATTTATTTAGTAATGATACATGGAAGAAATTATGAACAGACATAGATGTAGGCAATGCAATCATATAATCAGTTGGACCAATCCTCTCCAGGATTTCAAAAGGCCCATAAAATCTAGCTGCCAACTTGGCACAGCTTCCCAACTTCAGAGAAATCTTGTTAGCTTTCACTTTCAAGAAAACATGATCACCCACTTTGAATTCTCTGTGGGTTCTGTTCTTATCGGCATAACTTTTATGTCTGTCTTGGGCAACTTTTAAATTCTGCTTAATTTTTGTCATCTGGTCCTCCATATCCCTGAGCAACTCTGGCCCAACTACTGTCCTATCAGTTGGATTATCCCAACTCACTGGAGTATTGCACTTTTTGTCGTAAAGTGCTTCAAATGGGCTCATCTTCAATGATGCCTAATACCCATTGTTGTACGCGAATTCTACCAAGTGTAGGTAGTCTTCCCATTTCGATGGTTTTTACATCATGTACATTCTCAACATATCTTCTATCACTCTATTCACTCTTTATGTATGTCCATCAAACTCGGGATGATAAGTTGTACTAAAGTTCAGATTTGTTCAGAATCCTTTGAACAATCCTTTCCAGAAATTCGAGGTGAATTTCGGGTCTCTGTCGGATACAATTGTTTTAGGAATCTCATGCAATCGTGTCACTTCCTTCATGAAAATATCAGCAACTTCTTCTGCCTTGTGCATAGTTTTCAGTGGAATAAAATGGGCAGCTTTCGTAAGCTTGTCCACTACCACCATGATCAAATCATGCAACTTGCATGTTCTAGGCAATCCCATAATAAAGTCCATTGTCACCACTTCCCACTTCCATTCAGGAATGGTTAAAGGTTGCAGCAACCATGATGGGTGTCTATTCTCAACTTTCACTTTCTATCATTCCATACATCTAGCGATGTACTCGACGATCTCTTTCTTCATACCTGGACAAAAGTAATGGCTCTTGATTGCTGCCATAGTTTTTTGATATCCAGGGTGCCCT